>OZ025219.1:9893887-10051387 GCA_964019055.1 Anthopleura xanthogrammica | reverse complement strand
TTGTACATAATAAAAGAATTTTGTTATCTCAAGGGACTAATTTTAGGGGGATAGGGTGGGGTTACCCAGTACCCACCACCTCTGGAAGTATCCTGAATTTTGTCCTCAAATATATCCAAAACAATTCACCACTTTCCATAGATCGGTTCACTGGTCAAACACAAAACATTCAGTTCATGCTGCAAGGTTCAAATGCTGCACAACTTTAACAAAATGAAGGCTAATGTTATACCTTGGATATAGCTTGATCAAAGAGATCGTCATCCAATGGATCTAGCATATCATTATTACATTCATCAGTAGCTTCATCCTGTACCAAAGGCGCATCCAATGAAACACTTTCCTGTCAAGACATTTGTACATAATAAATGAAGGGTCATAGCAATTATTGTTATCTCATGGGACACAATTTAGGGGGGGAAGGGTTGGGTTACCCAGTACCCACCACCTCTGGAAGTGTCATAGCAGTGAGAGCCCTTGCCTCTCACCAAGAAGACCTGAGTTCGAGCTCTGTTGGGCTTGGTGTCGTATGTGAGTAGAGTTGTTTGTTGGTTCTCTCCTATGCTTCAAGGGTTTTTCCGGGTTTTTCCTCCCTCCTTAAAAATCAATTTCTAAATTCCAATTGGAATGCAGTGGAGGAAGAGCCACTCAGCGGATTCCACTGTTAATTCTCATTTATTCATTTTTTTATTTTTGTTTATCAAATCAGTTCAAATTTGAATAATCCTTTGAAACTACCTTGAAGCCTCAACTGAATGCTTTTTCTGTGACCAGTGAACCGATGAATGGAAAATGGTGAATTTGAATGCAATGCCTGTTTTGAGATACAGCTATTTCAAAAAAGGTTGTTGAGGGTGTTTTTGTAGAAATATTCACTACAGACACCTGGTATCGAGCAATTCGAGCCAATAAAGGGGGAAGGGTGGGGTCACCTTCCATGTCACCCTTCCTTTGTTTATAGTTCAGTTATAAAGTGTTAACCTGAGATATTATTGCCTGGTCAAGTATGTCATCATCCATTGGGTCCAGTGTATCAGCATCACTATCAGAATAATCTTGTATTTCAGCTGATGATGAATCTGGAGGATTTTCCTGCAGATAACATGGATTAAAAGATGTAAATATTTTTAGGTGATCTATTGGGTATAGAAATAACAACTTTACAGAACATGGCCAGACTAAAGAACAAATAGCACAGATAAGTTAAGTAACTATCTACGGCATTGATTAAAACATAACCAAGAGAATAGTATACAATAGCAGTTGCAGTCAAGCTGGCCTGCTGTCAAATAGCCATTATCATGATAATGATGATGATGATGACAATATTGACCATGATGATGATGTAAAATAAAATAGTGATGATGATGATGATGGTGATGATGAAGATGATGATGACATTGGTTGTTGTGATGATGATGATGATGATGATGATGATGATGATGATGATGATGATGATGATGATGATGATACTGGTGCTAGCCTCATGGGGTGATATCTATGAGCTGAAATATGGTTTTCAGCTGATAAAAAAAACAGACCTTTATTACATCTTGAGTGATAGCATCATCATCAACAGTATCTTCTGTATCAGCGTCACTGTCTTCAATTGTCTGTCCTCCCAAGCATGATGGAGAATCTATGGGTGTCTTCTCCTGTTATATGAACACAAGTTTGAGTAAATAATATTTCATTATGTATAATGTTAAGCAATCTCAGTCAAGAAATAAAACAGCTTTTTCCATGCTCCATTCATTAAATAATATAGCATGCAGGAAATGATGACAACATGACTGAACAGAACCCAGAAAGAGCTGTACTTTTTGAATGTTAGAAAGAAAAAATGTGGTGTTGCTAGTTTTCATTGCTGTTTTCTTACAATAGTCCCCTTTACAGTTCCCTGCACCATCTTAAAAGGTAGCTGGGCCTTTGCATCAAAGCAAGACGACAGTGAGCTTCAAACGCAGGGAACTGTGAAGGGGACTATTGTCATCAGCAGTGAACTTAGCTTACTAATACAGCACATTTATCAACCAATCAGAACGTGCACAGCAAAATGACTATTGATTCAATGGGGAGGGTTGGAGAAACCTACAAATATGCATGTGCTCTTATCTAAAAATTAATGATCCCTACCCCCCCCCCCCCCTCTCTCTCTCTCACACACACACTCTTCAAAAAATCAATTATATGACTTTCCATTTTTTCCCCAGTCCTTTGAAGTAGCAGAACTTCGAATAATACTGATGCTAATGCTTGTGACCCTGACTCCTAGAGTCCTAACCCACCTCACATGTGGAAGACCCTACAGCGGTTTCATCATCTAAATATGGTGTAGTCTTCACAGAACCATCACAAATGTCGTCTTGAGACTTCACAACTTGCTGGTAAAGCTCACCAACACTAGAATTGATTGCATTGACGAGAGATTCGTATTTATTTTGATCAAACTTTTGCTTGAGCTTTTCTTGGTTGTGAAGAAATTCCAACACTTCGTTTAATCGACTTGAAGCGAGTGAAAGAAGACGTATCTGGTCAGAGCTAAACATCCCTTTAGGCTATTGCTTCATTTTTACAGGATAACGATATTTAGAGGATTTTTGAAGTTATTCTGCTCTTTGCTGTTCTTTGCTCCTCCACTCCTTTTACAAATGGCGCCACTACAGACTAATACTTCATGTAGAATCACTTTCAATGAAATTGTAGATAATAACTTTGAAAATTCATTATCTACATAACTACATGAAGGACTGACCTAAAGTTTGATCCCAGGCCTTTTTTTCTTCCACGGACAAATTTTTGGGCTCCAAAAAATTAACAAAAATCAACGAAAAAACGCAGAAGTTAAATTTTCAATGAATCAAATTTCCCGGAATCACTACCTTGAATATTTGTTGATTACTCGGTTCAAGTTTTTTACTTCGTTTTAAGATTTTTGGGTGCATTTTCCAGAACATGGAACGCCGCGCGGCGCAACCTAAGCGCGCTTAGCGTGGTCTGGAGGTTGGTCTGGAGGAGACTGGAGGAGTAGTTGGCAGCAAAAAAACATTCGATAAAAAATTAAATTTAAATCTCATGAAACTTCCCAAATTATTGTAATTGTCTTGGAGTCTTATCCTTAATGACCTTGACCTTGACCTTTGGGCTATTCACCTCGACTCCCCCTTATTTCTTACTCCGTTTGGGCTTCCTGTGTTTTTTGATTTGTTGGCCAATTTTTATTCAGCTATCGTGATAATGAGTTTAATCTTCAAATACACGCGTCGTTCTCAGTGCACCTGAGCTGTTGTTACGTAACCACACCAACCCCTTCGGCACAAAAATCATCCATCATTCGCTCGAACCGCGTGCGGCGAAGGTTATTCAAAATCCACCGGTGTGCAGTGGAAAAAATAATCTATATGGAAGAAAATAACTCCTCTCAACGAAGGGCTCAAAAAGCTAACTCCCTTCACTGGGTGAGAAAAGATCTTCGCCTTCATGACAATCCAGCTTTTCGAGAGGCTGTACTCGATTGTGACACCTTTCGTGTAGTATACATATTGGACACGAAGAACGTCGAAGGTTCGCGCATAGGCCTTAATCTTTGGCGATTTCTGCTTCAATCCCTGGAAGAGCTTGACAACAGCCTAAGAAAATTAAAATCGAGGTTATTTGTCGTGAGAGGACAGCCAGCTGATGTCTTACCAAAGCTGTTTCAAGAATGGAATATCACGAAGCTTACATTCGGGGAAGATACCGAGCCATTTGGGAAAGAACGAGATTCAGCTATTCAATTGCTGGCCAGGGAAGCTGGGATTGATGTTATTGTTCGACAATCAAATACACTGTACGATTGGCAAGAGTAAGTAAGGATCGAAACGTTTTTCCTTATCTAATTTTGTAGACTCACGTTTCTACCTATTTTTTTTCTATATTATTATTATTTATACTTTAAAGATTCATTGTGTAGTATAAAATAATAGTCATTATCTTTAAATAATAAAAAATCTTCATTTTATGTCCTTTTATTTTGGCGCTATACATTTTAAAATGCAATTTTATTGTTGATAGAAACAACACCACCCCTACCCTCCTCTCCCCTGTCCTCTGATTGGCTGAGCTAATAATCTGTTATTCTCAAGGATAATATACCAGAATGGAGGAAAACTTCCTTCATCATACAAAAGTTTTCTCAATGTCATTCAAACCATGGCCCCCCCTGATCTACCAGAAGAACCGATAACGTGTAACTCATCAGGTCTTGGGTACACACCCCTAGACGAGGACTGTTTTGATAAATATGAGGTGCCATCGTTTGAAGAACTTGGCCTTGATTCCAGTAAACTTTGCACTGAAGTATGGCATGGAGGAGAAATAGAAGCAATTAACAGGCTTAATCGACATTTAGAAAGAAAGGTACAAATAATGAAATAAATAAATATTTTTTCCACTAGGAATTTAAATTGGAATTTAAAGTTGATTTTTTAGGAGGGATGAAGATAACCATAGGCTCAGTTTTCCAGCCATCTGGGGTATTTATCTTCTTGTGCTATTGTTTGCACGTGAAACCATAACGGCTGGATATCTGAGCCTAAGAAGGCCTGCAGAGAACCCAGAGAAAATCCCTTGAAACACAGGAGAGTACCGACAAGCAACTCCATACACTCACATTAAACCCCAAGCCCAGGAATCAAACCAGGGCTGCATTGTTGAGAGCTAGATCCATGGAGGCAAGCGAGCAATGTGGAAATATACAAATAAACAAATTACGCATACCCTGGGGTACAATACAATACAATAAACTTTATTAGGTTTTCAAGATGGGATCTTCATACCTAATTTACAAAAACATGAAAATATGAATATATATATAATTATAATAGTTTATGGCAAATTGGATGGAGAAAACTACACATGAATTTAGAATATGCAACATATACAATAATTACCAAACACGTCAGCACATCTGCTGAGATACTGTTTTCTATGCTAAGAACTGGGGAACACCCTGAAAAGTAGAAGGATAAATAAAAAAATGTAAGTACCAATATAGTAGATTAGTAATGCCATTATTGCAGGGGGGAGGGGTGGGGTTGGGCTGAGACTTGAAAATCAAATAATCCATTAATTGCTAAACTTTTGAAATTCCTAATCTTAAATTTATAGGCATGGATAGCAAGCTTTGAGCATCCTAAGATCACCCCAAATAGTCTCCATTCTATGACACATAGTGTAAGTCCCTACCTAAGATTTGGGTGTTTGTCTCCCAAACTGTTCTACTCTCGTCTGACTGACCTTTACGAGAAGGTAAGCTGCTTACTCCTTTTTTTGTCCTTAATTGTTTTTGTCCTAATGAGTGCTGTTTGATGTTTTACTCAGGTTAAAAGGAGGAAGCCTCCAATATCCTTATATGGTCAATTGTTGTGGAGGGAATTTCTATATTTGGTATCAACAAATAATCCAAATTTCGACAAGACGCATAACAATCCTTACTGCTTGCAAGTACAATGGAGATCTAGATATGATGAATTTGTTGAGGAAGAACTGCAGAAATGGAAACAGGTTGGTATTCATTGATTATGTTTATCAATAGACCTCTAGCTGGTGTGTAATGTTTTCCCATTGAGGTCCCAGTGATGAACTCTGGAGTAATCCCATTCAGCAAATTTTCTCTCTGTTCACTTCAAGGGCCAAACTGGGTTTCCATGGATTGATGCTATCATGACACAGCTCAAACAGGAAGGCTGGGTGCATCCTATGGCTTGTTATGCAACAGCTTGTTTCTTGACCAGAGGAGCCCTTTGGATCAGCTGGGAAGAAGGCATGAAAGTTAGTATTGTATACATAGCGCATAGTGTTGAAGGAAATATCATAGACAGTAGTGGACAGGGAAGCACTGTGGAACACACTGGCTTGAGTCTAAATACTGCTTCCTTCATTCCGTCCGTCCGTCCGTCCGTCTGTCCGTCCGTCCGTCCGTCCGTCCGTCCGTCCGTTCGTTCAATCGTGCTGCATCATTTCAATCATTTCCATGCCTTCAAATGATTCTCCATTTGCTTGTTCATTTATTCTTTGAATGATGGCAGAATAGAAATTTCATTTTAGGATTGAAAACCTTTAACAATGTTAAAGAGTTTATTGAAAAATGTGGTGATTGCTGAAGCCCTTAGCCTTAACGGCCAGAGCAGGCGTAACACAGTTGTTAAATTGTACATATTTGAACGCGTTATACATGAAGAATTGGGCAACCACTCCCCGCGGTTTCAAAGTAAAATATTGGCTTTACCTTTCCTTACCTTCTGTCCCCCTTCCCATACAACTGTCTTTACCCCGCCCCTCCCAGCTTGAGAACTATGACTTGTTGATGTTATCCCCCACACAACTGTCTTTACCCCGCCCCTCCTGGCTTGAGAACTATAACTTGTTGATGTTATCCCCCACACAACTGTCTTTATCCCGCCCCTCCCAGCTTGAGAACTATAACTTGTTGATGTTATCTTACAGTTTAAATGTTTTCATAGGTATTTGAAGAGTATCATCTCGATGCTGACTGGAGTGTCAATGCTGGCAACTGGATGTGGTATTCTTGTAGTGCTTTTTCGCAGCATTTCTATCTTCCTCAGTGTCCAGTGGCATTTGGTAAAAAACTTGATGAAAATGGCGACTACATTAGGTAAGACTTTGAGGAACCCACTACTAAGGATTTCCTTAGACAAGGGTGACCAACTCGGTTTTCATTTAATTTGGATTAGAACTGGTACTTGGCACAGAGCGCTTTTTGCGTGGAGGGGAAACGTACGGTACGGACTCAAGGTGCGGTCAAACGATGCGTTTTTTCATGCGACGTCGCAAAAATTCGAGATCGCACCGTGTGACCAACCATGCGACGTTGCTAGCACACGGTGAGATTCGTTGCGATCGATTTCGCTAAAATAGTACTCGTTTCTAAATTCTGCGACGTTTCACGGGTGGTCGCACCGCGGTGCATGAAATATCGCATCGTATGTCCGTACCTTAACAGCACGTACACGGTACGACATGCCGTAACATTAAAATGGTTTCCCATAAGAATGGCCCCTCATGGAAAGCGATGCTTTTAAAATATTGCAAAAATGTTTCCTTTTTATATAACTAGGTGGTAAAGTTTTCGTATTCGTTTTTAAATGCAGGAAATACGTACCAATCCTGAAGGGTTTCCCGAGTGAATACATCCATGAGCCTTGGAAAGCACCGAGTCGTGTACAGAAGATTGCACGGTGCATGATTGGAAAAGACTATCCTTCACCAATGTTTGACCACGAAGAGAGGAGCAAACAGAATATGGAGAGAATGCAAAAAATTGTTAACTCGACAGCCAAGTATAGAGATTCAGGTAGTAATTTAGTCACTCATCGTTAGTCTAATAGAAAACGCAGCGCCGGTGGGGAATGAACGCTATTAAGGGTAGTGTAGCTGTATAGTGTACCGTCGCGTCGCCTCTCATCTCTGGAGTCTGAGGTTCGATTCCTGAACCAACTCGGCATCACATATGAGCATTTTGTTGGGTTTCTCCCTTGATTCATGGGTTTTTCTCCCGATAGTTCATCAGTTGTTCTCCTCCACAAAACTCAGCACGCAACTTCGAATTCCGACGACTATAAGACTTAGGCGCGCCCTGACTTAGATCAGTCCAGGGGTTGTTTCAGGGCTCAATATTTCTGTGAGTTAGCTTGTCCTGACTTAGATCATTCCAGGGGCTGTTCCACTTTTCTTTGTCCTTTAAAGCCGCAAAGGTTGACGCACAGCGATTTTCCCCTGGGTTGACATCGTAGGTAACATCGCATCACGCTTCTGTGCCTCAGTTTAGTATTTGATGCGGTTTTTTTTATTGCCAAGAAAATCAAGCTTAGAACTTGGGTTAATGTGTTTAAATCATAGTTGTATCACGCACTAAACTGCTCGACCTTCTTCCACTAAAAAGGGGGGAAATATATGAGGATTTTAACGCTTTTTCTTTACATTCTAATATGCGAAAGTTAATACCCAAATGTTTCTCTTTTTTTTAGCAGTGATATCTAACGATAATGAAGAATTCAACATAATAGCGATGTCTTCAAGCAATTGAAAGTCAATTTACTGCTGACAAGCAGACAGTACCACTGCCTCCAATCTCATTTCTTAAAGCAAGTACATTCATTTTGGTCATCGTGTCCCAAAAACAAGATTCATTTGGCTCTATCGAGCTCCGTCTTTTATGGATTAAAGCCCTTCTCCAGTCACATGCAACAAATCATACAATTTGCGGTCGCGACAAAGCTGGTTTTGGTGGATATCAATCAAGGTATTTCCATATCATTCCATGCCATTTGCAACATGCGTTTATAACTTTGTGTTTTCTGACAATGTCATTGAAACACTTTGATCAACATCCACTGAAACCTTATTTTACCCGTGTGATTGGGATTTAAGTGCTGTAATTAGTTAGAACATCAATGAAAAACAACCAAGCCTACTAAAATGCACCATGCAGAATGTCTGCCATCTTTCATTCAAAGGCTGGATTTTTTTTTTGCCAGAAATACGTAAGAGTTAATAATGAAAAATAATATTCAAAAATTGATTAAATTCACCAAACCAGAATCATCGACATTAACTAATATATGAAATAAATCAACCCATAGGTAAAATATTAATATTATTATTGTGTATATACATGCAATTTATATTTATGAAAGTAATGATTGACCAAGTTGTAAATTCTAGAATTATTTATGGATTTTATAAGAGTTTAAAAAAAATGTCACACATTTCACCATGCATGTGCAGCATGCATGCACATTGAGATTTTAATCCCAATGTGTCCCATGATGCATTGTACATGACAACAATTGGAATTGATTAGTAACAAAACAAGCTGCACGCGGCCAGGCTCCAAACTCGACAGACCAAAATGTTGGCCAAATAAAGTATGGTACATAGATATGGTACGGTTTGGATTTTTCCTCAAATCGTCATTTTGGAGGCACAGCCCCTAACTTGTTTTGTTACTGACAACCATCAAGTTATTATAATCTTTGTTTTATTGTAAAAAAAATGTCATTGATAATCGAATAAAGAAAAAAATATGTCTTCCAGATTTTATAGAAAATAGAATATTAACACTTTTTTCATTGCTATGTAATGATTGAGACAACAGTCGCAACAGGGAAATCAAGCAATACACTGCCATCAAACAAAATTAATTGTTTGGTACCTTCACATACTCTGGTTGATGGCAGTGTATTGCCTGATTTCCCTGTGGCTTCTGTTGTCTCGATCAGTGCATAGCATGCAATGAAAACCGCAGTTGGAAAGAAGTCTTATTTCCATTGCTAATTCTTGTAGTTGGGCTATTACAAGTTCAGCAATGAAGTCAGGATATACATATACTTTTCCTTGTTATCCCTTTGAGTTAATGTGGATGAATTCAAATGTTGCCAATAAAGAATGAATTGTAATATACTCTCCAAATATATGTTTTATTATTTTTTTAATTGCTTACCCCAAAAATAAACCAGAACACTCACTGAATCAAACAAAATATATTTTAATGTATAACCAAATATTCTCTATTGAGAACAATATATATAACTGCATCTGTATCCAGAGAGTATTATTATACAATTATGGTCAAACATGAGTTGTAGTATAGTAACAAAACACATCCATTGGATGAAGATAACGAAATATTTTGTATTTATTCTCTTGGAGAACGAAGATTTAACAAAGAACATCTCAAAAGTATGCCATGCATGAGAGATTTTCTCCCTAACCGCTTTTTCTTATTCACAAAATAATAAATTTTTTCTATGATAATCTTTATAGATTTGTGTCTGAAAATCATCAAAAATGATTCTTTGACAGGATATTTTTGAATTTCTTGCTCCAAAATGAGGAAGATTCTTTATTTCAAGCCTGAAAGATAAAGAAAAAGACGATTAACATCAAACAATAGAAAAATATTAAATAAAACATCTGGAGCGGGCATTGTATGTGCTTTTACTTCTTGCATATCATTAAAGTTTTTCTTTCAAAGCCGCAAATAAGAGCAAAAACTGTTAAACAAATCTTTAACTTAAAAACACAAAAACCTTAAAAACTACCCAGTAACTACTAATATAAGTAAAAAGGGAATATTTGTACATAAAGGGGAGATATTTTTTTATTTTAAGTCGCGTGTTGAAAGAGCAGAGAAGTGGTTTCATGAACGAGTTCAGACATGTTTGCAATCACAGCTGGTAGTCAAATGGTTTTTCTTTACAGAAAACTAGAAAGAAAATCTGCCAGAACAGAATCTGTCCTCCATACTATGAAAGATAATCCTTATTTAGTTACTTGGTTGACAGAAGTAGCTAGATAAATAAAACTAGAATTTGTTCTTATCTCATAAAAACAATGCGAGGTTTTTATTCTTGTCAAACTTTTTTTCGGCGTCTCTAGATTTTTCAGTACAATAAAACCAAACTTATATCGTTTCAGCTTTAGCTTTGTAAAGTGTGTTTCTTTGATTTAATCACGATTAATCAAATCCCTTTGCTCAGCAAAAACACGTAACGACAAGTAGGTCAACACGAAAGCAAAAATTGTCGTTTTACGGTAACTAGCACTCACCATTCATGGATTTTGTTTCAATTCAAAAACTTGTCCAAACGCATTTGTCCACGTTTGTTGGAAGATCGAGTTTGTCTTCGAAGAGATGGTGAATCTGTTCGTGAATCTTTATCGTGTTCTGTGCACGATCTTGGCTTTTTCTGCTTCAGAAATCCTAAAAAAGAACAATTCGAATCAATGATGAGAAACATAAATAGCTTAATATTATGAGGCATAAACGAACAAACAAAGTCACACTGTAGATCAAACACCAAGAAAAATATTTTTAGGGCTTAAATGTAAGAAATAGTTGTTCCTGTGATAGTATTTTCAAAAAATTTTAAAGAATTTTGACCCGATCGTGCCAAACAAGCGATCACTTTTCGTGCAACTTGAAACCTCAGGGGATCGATCTCCAGTTAGGCGTCCAAAAACACTACGCTAGAATAAACACAAATTTACTACGACATAACACGATCTAGTACAACACATCGTAAGAAAGATCTTCTAAAAACTAAATAATACTGTAATTTTTACCTGTAATTTTGCTGATCGCTACTCGTTTTCGAGGATTCTGTTCTGCTTTTTTGCTAGCTTGGGTCGTGGATTTTCCACACCTCGTAATGCTCGTAGTAGTAGTCGTAGTAGTTGAAGAATTTGATTCTACGTTCGCACTTTTCGTACAACTCGAGTCTCTTGTATTGAAAATTCTTGAATTTAAAGTAATGCTTGAGGAAGGACCATCATTTCTAGGTAGTTTTTGCCATAGATATGTTCCTTTTAAAGGTGTTTCTCTCTCAAAATCGAAGTTCCACCTTCGAATCCCATCTTGAACCATAGTTTTCATTTCTCGTTGCAGATCCGTCCGTATTTCTGAATGATCTACTGGCCCAAATAAACATCTTCGAACTCCTAAACTCGGAGAAATATCTGTAGGATCTCTCGAAGGGCCAATCGAACGCCAATGGACTTCTGTTAGAGCCATAATTTTAAAGATCACTTACAATAAAGTTCTACTTCTTCTCTGATCGAACGATTATAGTGTAATGCGTAGAAGCATCCGACCTTATATATTAACTTTACCAAATTACAGTCATGCGATTGGCTAATACGTGGTCGTCATGGCAATATCAGAATTATGAGTCGTTTTGGCGCGAGATGGCTTGAACGCGTTTATTCATGTAAGTCATTGACAGCTCATTATCAAAACACATGGGAGGCTGATTAGGGGGGTTACGAAAGCCCCACAAAACTCGAAATAAAAGTTTTAAAGAATATTTTCGAAAAGATCAAAGCTTTTTTTGAGTCGTATTTTTAAAAACAGTTAAATGTTTTCATGAAAAACGCACTCTATGAGTACACCTGTTATGGACCCGAAACTGAAATAACCACATTGACATTGGCACGTGTGTATTTACATATCAATGATATCCAGTAAACCAGCTTGTTAAAGCCCTTTTTCTCTGATAATGACAATGAACGCGATAATTCCCCTTTAAACCACCACTGATGAGTATTAATAATGCCAGTTAATGAAGATAAACTAAAAGCTGTAACTGTCTGATGAAAAGTTCGGAGAAGAAAAAGAAGTTTTGAAGAAGGATGTGTGCTCCCTCGTTTCTGAGGCAGGCCTTGAATCAGTTCTTTTTCCATGTCAAATAAAAGCATTATTCCGGCAGTGTGTCAACAAAAGCACGCTTGCACGTGGCCTTCGTTTGCAAATCATGGGTTTTAAATTAGGGGAGTTATCAGTTGTTCAAGACGCTATTGTCCACTATCAGTTGATACAGCATTTTAAGCGTGTCCCATTCAAGATAATTCAATGCTTTTCTCAACGTTGCTAACTACCTCGATTTACCTTAATTTTAACAATACAATCAGGAGACAAAGAGAAGAATCAAGCCAAAAAACCAGCGCTGTCTGGTGATATTAAGACATGAGAATATCGCGAGAACTAAATTTGAATGTCACATCGAAGGTGTATTTGAGGTGAAATCATGGGATTAGCACCAAATCTAGACGCGATTTACATGCAAATAAAGCCTTAAGTGAATGAAAACACCCCTTTATTTATTTATATTTCGGATGTATTCCTTAGTTTATTAGTATTGGAGATTAATAGCCTTTGTAAGTACGCGTAGTCCAAAGTTCAGTCATATATTTATGTACGTATGTGTATGCTTGTATTCAAAGCCTAAACAAAAGTCAATATTATCAAATAAACCTAAAATTGAGTTCTCATATCAACATAATTATGTTCCTGAGCCGGTAAAAAAAGTGCTGTTTCGGTTCAGCTCAAACACGCCGTCGCGGCGGGCGCGTTGCCACAATTCTTTGGGTCATCTTAATTTTTCCTTTAAAAGGAATCAAGGCAAATTAAAAACATATTTGCTGTCTAATTACTTTGGTAATATCAGCCAATAACGCTGATCCACTTGCACGATTGTTTTGGCTTGGAATAAAGCAACATGTATACAAATGCAGACTATAGTAATACTTACTTTCCAACTCAGTAACGCATCAATGAAATCTTTTGGGAAGATCTTCAAGTAGACTCCCAGTAAATTTTGCTTCGTAATTCAACTGAGATTTTTTTTTTAGGCGGAAATTGGGGATTGCACAGGTAAAGAGATGTGCGCAGAATACTGAATAATTTTTAACTTTGTTGAACCTTTGAAATATGATTTTGTTAAATTAAAAGTTTTATTTCTTTGAGGGAGTTATTGGTTTCATGAAACTAAGGTAAATTCTTTTTTTATCCAGAATTGTGGAAGTGTTTTTTGTTTTATGATATAGCACTGGTAAAAAAAAACATGTTCTCTCGCGTAAAGGGAACAAAGCTAACTTCCAGTTGGACAATAACCATTTCTATCTATCTACCAACTGTTTACTCTAACCTCGTGGCCCTCCACAGATCATTTTTGTTTTAAGAAAAAAATGAAGCCGATACAACACAATGAGTAAACAGGTGGGATTTGAAATAAAGTTGATTTTTTCTTGCAAAAGAGTGAAACATTTCTTTTCGATGGGGCTAGTCCAGTTGCTCCGCCTTCGTCATTCTTTTGTCCGGGGTGTGCTAAGTTTTATTTACCTATTGTTTCATACACATTATCAGGATAATTATGGACATGGTACACTGATATATGAACATCAGTAAAAACTATAAACATATATACGAGCACCAATCTTTGAAAAAATATTGGCCTCAGAATCAAAATATGCTTAGAGTTAAGAGTTTAAAGAACATTTTAGGAGTGACTGTAAAGTCCTTTTTTTCCCCTGGTTTCCAAGATGGGAGTCGTTAAAGTTGGTTTAGTGATATAGGCCGGTGAAAGTGATGGTAATTACGGTCTGGTTTAGTGAATTTAATCAAACAGCTCACTACAAAAGCCATCACCGAATAGAAAGATCGAAATATAAACACATACTTAGATAAAAAGAATTAGACGAAAACGAAAAAAAAAAAACTATCTTATACTAGTCTGATATAAAACCGTTATTGCGTTTGAGTTAGGTAACATAACATCATGCTTCATCTTCAGCAGTTGAATTTACAGACTTTTAATCTGACAATGTATTTCACTTTTATTCAATGTTCTGACGGACTACAAAATCATTGTAAATTCAGAGCCCATTGTTTAGAACAATGGAGAACACGTGTGCGCTGTAAGTTCTGTGAAATCTTTTCAAAATTAGCCGTTCTTAGACGCTGATGCTTTCTGCTGAGCATATTTTGTTTCGAACTTTGGATTTAGTTTTTGATTTGAGTTATAACGGATAATGTCTTGAATGACATTTGTTTAAGGTTTTAGAAATGATTTTGAGATTTTGTTGAATGACTTTGTAAATTTTTGGCAGTACTAGTAATTGAGCAACAACGCACGACTTTGTAAATTTTTTTGTTGTCATTTAAATATATGCTGGAAACCCTTTCATTGCAGTTTTTTTTAGAATTACCAAAAATCTTGCCTCAAAAAGCCACTACAATGCTAGTATATTCAAATATATAGTTTCGTAAAAGTTCTTGAGGATTAGATTTAACAAGCTTGAAACAATAAGAATTAGGAATTTTTGGTAGGGCTAGGAAAAATGTCCATAGAGAAGAGCATTATTTAATTTATGTTGGACCCACACAGTTTGATAGTCTTTTAAAAGAGATACAATAGTACCTGTTGGGTCGTTGCTCGATGGTGTCAGAATCGCACGACATCCAACATCGTTCCTTAGGTAACTCATTAGTACTTCAGGAGCAGTTTTTTCTTCACACTCTCGTATGGTAACTTCATGTCACCACCTGTGCTTTTTGCTTTGTTTTGAGCAAAGGATTCTCAAGTTAATTTACATTTTTCTGTTCTTTTACTTATCTCCTACCAACGGCTTTGTGTGGAAACTCATTAGGGAGGAATTCTTTCACATCTTTCCAGTACCTCGTCCAACGTCCTTCATAAATTACAATTCTTTTTTACCAAAAAAAAACCCAAGAGGCTTGAGCCAGAATGAGATATTTTAAATGCAACTCTTAATCTTTTGATAACATTTTAAAATATTAAAATATCTTAAGAAGCTTAACAGGGAAATACTTGTTTTAAAATAAAGTAGGAACAATGTAAACCCGGCAAGTTAAAGCGTATATTATCAGGTTGAAAAAAGGCATCTCGTATTTAAACAGTTACACAAAAAGACAAGTATTGGTTACAATAGGCATAGTTAATGGAGTGGAATGGTTTAGAAACCTATTGTTCTAGGCTTTTGTTTGGTTAGCGATGTTGAAACGTACCAACACGTGATATTGACCGTGCACAATGAACCAAAGCAAGTATGGCTGAAAATACTAGTTTCCGTACTATTTTCATGTACGAACATTTTGAAAGAGTAAAATTTTCATGCTAAGATTAGAAAGAAGAAGATAAATAATTCCGCGCAGATACAGTTAAGTTACTAGATGATAAATAAGAAAGCGTTCAAAAAGGTGATTCCATTTTCAGTAAACAGTTAACCTTTGTCATATAGGATTAATCAACAAATATCTCCTATTTTAGAATATTTTTGAGAAAAAAAATCGTCTATGTTCCCTAATTTACGATGAACAAACGCTGCAACTTTTTCTTCTCTGTGCACGGTCAACGTCATATAACAATAGAAAAAGTTGAACAAAAACCTACAACAATAGGTTTCCAAACCATTCCACTCCATTAACTATGCAATAGGTAAAAACATGTTTAGCAATCTAAGCTGGTCTTGGCTTCTAAGAATCTGGTTCACAATTTCTCACAAGACTTCAGTTGCATTTTACTATGAAGCATTTCAAAAACAATCACTTTTGAAAATTCAAGAAAAAAATCGAGCAAAAAATACAGTCGAAACCATCGTATACCCGCTTACGACGGACACCCCGCCATCATACGGACACTTGTTTTTGTCCCGGTGTTTTGCATTTTGAATTAACCTGCTTAATACGGACACCCTGTTAATACTGACAATTAGCTGGTTCCTTCACTGTCCGTATTAACAAGATAGAGTGGTATCATGGCAGCCATGTTGAAAGGCAAAACAATAGAAATTTCCTCCTTTGAGAAATAAATTCTCTTCATGCAAAAAAATTACATTGTTACTGTCCTGCAACATGGCTGGAACAATGCAATGTTTTTACAAGACAAGAGATTTCATTTCCCAAAGAAGGAAATTTCTATTTATTGCACAATGAAATTTTAGTGTCAAAATTATAACACAGAGAAAGCTACAAAGAAAATTTTCAGGGACAGCAGAGTGCATTTCAAGTATAAAAATTGGGGGTAAGATTAGAAAACATAAGACTAGTATGAAAAAAGGAAAAAGATGGTGGGACTAAAGCCCCCCACACATCACCATCCCTGCATTTCCATTTGTCTTCACTGATGACTATGTCTGGCCTGGTAAGACCACAGGGAGCCCAAATATAGTATTTCTTTATAATTACTCAAACAAATACACAAGAGACAGCTAGAATACAACCAAGTAAAAATAATAAGTCGTTCCTTGTATTCTCCTTACCAGCCGTTTTTAGTTTCGTTCCATTACGGCTGCTAAGGAGACTATGTTTTGTTGTTTGATTGCATCTTGTGTAGCAATATTAAGACTGTTCTGGTTGAGTAATAATGACTAATACCCACTAAACAAAAACTATTACACACTAACAATAGGACATTTGCATTTTGGCATCATTAACCTCTACTACCACAATCCCTTGCACACTTTCTTTCATTCAGTTAATTAGTACCAATTGTCTTACTATTCTGATGCAAAAATACAAATTTGAATATGAAAGAAAATTTGATTAGCATTCTGGTAATGGTGGTCAACTGATGCCATCATGCATATGGCCTATTTGATTATACTTCATAGATTTAGTGTTTGCGCTCAAGAATTATTAGACCAGCAATGCAGTAAAATTTGGTGGCATTTTGTCCGGTTTATTAATACACACTCACAGATATATCAAAATGCAAAGAAGAAGCATTTCAATACAAAGTTAAAAATTTTTCTTGACATCAATCTTTGAATATCACGCATCATTTAATACAATGTACATAAGTTTAGTCATTCATTAAACCTTGTCTATAAACATTCCAAAAAACAAAAAATAGGCATAGAGTGTTTCTTCAATGATGGCTAGCCTCTCCTTCTAATATATGTTGGTGACCCTAAAAAAATATTGAAAAATATTATATGACGGGTGGCATGGGTGGCATGCACTGGTACAGTGCTGTCTGAGTCTCACTCCTGTCTAGTTCAATCCTAGGGCTGCACATTCAATTCTCAAATGAACCACAGTATGTGAGTTGTCACACAACTGTCACAATGTCATCACCATCACGATAGACCGAATCAGCTAACATGTTGCTATGTAAGTTGCCACCCAATACAAAACCTCTGGGAATAGGAACTTTTGTTCCAAAAAATTCTACGAGCGTGTTCACACTGCAACTTTAAGCTAGCTTAAAATATCATTTAGCTAGCTAATACGATAACCCAGTGTGAACGCGTTTTTCTAGCTAGCTAGAACTTGACCGGAAACGTGGAAATTTCAAACCATGTCGGGACATGGTTTTTTTGCTCATAAGCTAGCTAAAAGGGTTTACGTTGACAGATTTTTGTTTGCTATGCGGTGGGTCCTGTCCATTATGTCGGTCAACTGGTGCGTGGTTTTGAGTTGTAGTTAAGCAAGCATCGTTGATTAATGATATATTTCAATCGAAGTTTTCTGATAAGTCGCTTCGTTGAAATAAACATGAAGAGAGAGTACAGGAGTAAAAAAGCTTGGACTGATTCGGCCATGTTGACAACAACACAAATCCCGCCAAATCCCGCCAAAAGTTCAAAATACGTATTAAATTACTGTTGTTGTTTGGTAACTCGCTTGTACATTAGTAATGTGAACGTCAAAAAATCGCTAACTAGCTTAACTTGTAACGTGATGACAGATAAATAAACATGAAAATGAACTAAGCTAGCTAAATTATGATACAGTGTGAACACGCTCTACATGATAACAGACAAAGAATCTTATTCCCAATTGATTTGAATTGGATGGAAACGTACATACAGTAGCAACGCATTAGCTGATTCAGTCTAATGTCAAAACATTGCAACTATACTAGCTATGCCTTGGCACTGCCAGCCACCTAAGTTATCCCCTATTTGAGCTAAACACTTGGTCAGACTGGGATGCAAGATTTTGACCAAAGAGCTAACCCGTCTGAATTCTTAAAGTTTATCCATATGCAGTGAGTATAAATATATACTGTCAGTGGAGTCCCTTTATCTTAAACCTCCTTGAGAGAAGGGAAAAATGCTTCAAATAGCAAGGATTTCAGGGATATCAAAGGTAAAAATTAATATTGTGCAGTGTTACACTTATGCAAGTTCTAAGAATGTGGCTTCAAGTTCGAGATCATGGGAAATAGACCTCTTTACCTTGGGTGTAATGTTTTCCCATTTCAGACCATGCATCATTCTCTTGAGAATAAAATTCTTGTTTAAGTTGTATCCATATTCATGTGTCTCCTCATGCACAACCATTAAACAAAGAAATGGTACTCTAGAGAATGACACATGTTATAAAATTGGAAAACATTACACCCAAGGTAAAGGGTCTATAAGGGATATCAAGATAGATAACAGGACTCCACTTCAGAAATCTAACAGTTCTTAGTATACTTAGGTTTCTGAACTTACAACTACATCAGCCCAGTCATGCTTGAATCTCCAAAGCACCCAAAACCACATAGTACCTCCAAGAAATTTGGACCAGAAAACGTAAATCTTTTTGGGCTGTACTATTCTTACTATTCCTGTCATATCTTAATCCTGCAAATCAAAGGAAACAAAATGTTGTTTTGCCATCCATACTAAGCAAGGGAGAATGTTAAAATTTTGTTTGCGTTTATCTTCATTTGTTTACATAGAGCGTGCGAGTAATCTACAATGTGACAGGCATTCCTTGTAGTATTTGGTTACGTAGCATGCGCTGTGAGAAGAATAAGACAGGCATTCCTTATCAACTAGGTATGGCCAACGAAAATCTGCAAATATTTTGCGAGGAGAAGAGTGATGGAATGACTATACTAGTCATGTTGTTATTTCCAAGCATGGATCTTGATCGCAGGCCTTTCGGCTTCTTTTCAGCAGCATGAGGATTCCTCTCACAACTCGTGCTTCTTAACCAGATATGAGGAACACCTGTCCCATTGTAACACAAACAAAATTTAACACGCTCATTTGTACTAAGCTGAACTGAGAACTCCTGAAATGGATTGGCTACTCTACTACACTAAGGTAAGTTTGTATTAGTAACAGGCCACTACTATTGATAGAGGAACGTATAACCTTAGATTATATGTATAGAAATAAATGGTCTATAAACAAACTAGTGCGTTATCAGAAATCCTGCATTCTGATTGGCTATACACTATACTACAGGCAAGCTAATAATAGTGATAAGCCACTAGTAGAGATAGAGAAACCTATAACGACCTAAGATTATATGTATAGAAATAAATGAATAGTGAATATTATGGTTAATGAATGCAGATAAGTCTAAAGTATGACAGATAAATGATTTCCAAGCATTTAGGAAACTTAGCTTAGTGGCTTACATCCAAAGTCTACATATCCTAAGTCTACAGACAGAGTGGAAGGAGGTCAAGAAAAATAAATACATAGACCTCAATAAAAGCTTTGAAATCATTAGGACTTTACTTACTATTAATTGCTCAACAATTTTGAGCTTTTTCTTATTCCTTCAGCCGTAAAATTCTGTAAACTTTGGCCACAAACTTCACAAGAGATTTCAAAATGGCGGACCCATTTGTTTGGTATCCAGTCCTTCTCAACACAGGTATCCCATCACAACATAATCGAGGTTCAAAAACAAGTTGATTCTGTTACTTGAACAATATTTTTTTCTATTAATACTTTATTGTGTTTAGAGATTCAAGCTCATTTGATAACTTTAGCTATTATAAATTGAAATGTTTTCTGGCTTATGAAATTGAGGAATGGAAAATACCCAGTTTGGGTTGCCTGTGGTGAAGCCTAACTTATGACCATACGGTACACGGTACGACATGCCGTAATATCAAAATGGCTTCCCATTAGAATAGTTTTCGTGTAAGCGGAAAACATATGGTTCTGACTGGTTCTGGAAGGGGTAAAGGGATGTTGGAATGTTGTCCCTCCCCCCTCCCCCCCCCCCCCCCCCCCGGGGTAAAGGGATGTTGGAATGTTGTCCCTCCCCCCCCCCCCCCCCCAACGCGACCTTCAAGGAAAATTTAAGTGTGTGGGGGGGAGGAGGGGGGCAAGCATCAATACTATACATTCCATAATAATGGAAGTATAACATTGTGAGAAGACAGACTAAAGGTCATCCCGCGATGTCACGCTAGTGTCAGTCCTTTTCCAGATAAAAGTGTCACGAACTAATAAAGATGGCGACTGGTCGATCTCCTCCTTCATCAGACGAGCAGTTCACTCGTGGCCGTTTCTCTGGTAAGGTTGCCATCGTTACCGGTGGTGCTTCGGGTATCGGTGAAGCTACAGTCAGGAGATTCCTTAACGATGGAGCAGCAGTAGCCATCTTTGATATCAACGAAAAACTGGGTAAAGAGTTGGAGACAACACTGAAGTCGTCAGGCCACAAGATTGTGTTCTATTGTGTGGATGTGTCTGATAGAGATCAGTGTGTTCAGGCAGTGGACCGTGTGGCCAGCGATCTTGGACGTGTGAACTGCCTTTGCAAC
This sequence comes from Anthopleura xanthogrammica, assembly GCA_964019055.1. Classification (NCBI taxonomy): domain Eukaryota; kingdom Metazoa; phylum Cnidaria; class Anthozoa; order Actiniaria; family Actiniidae; genus Anthopleura; species Anthopleura xanthogrammica. The sequence continues at coordinate 10,030,520 of OZ025219.1, read as the reverse complement.
AATGCGGGGTACCTTCGCGCTGAAGGTAACTGAACCGGCTTGATGCTTATTATTTCTAACCAAAAAACCATGCTCAAAATGTGTCATGTCATGTCTGCTTGTGTTCGCAGCCGGTTTGCAGAGGACATTATAAAATCAATCAATTTCTTAAATTTGTCTATTCCTTTAGGTATTGACGTAACTAAAGAAGATTGGGACAAGATACTGTCCGTGAACATCCAAGGATGCTCAAATATGGTCCAAGCATGTCTGCCACACATGAAAAAAGGTTAGGAAAAGAGCAAGAAAGAGAGAGGGGAGGGGGAGGGGGCTCGAGAGAAGTCTGAAGTCAGATTTCATTGATGCTTGTACATGTTTATTTAGAGGAGAGGGGCTCGTGTTCTGTCGTCAATGTAGCCAGTGTGTGTGGATATCGAGCAATGCCTCAACGTTGGACCTACAATACCAGTAAATCTGCTATCCTTGGCTTGACCAGATGTATGGGTCTAGATCTCAGTGAGTTTGGCATTAGAGTTAACTCCGTCAGCCCTGGGATGACCTACACTCCCTATGTAAGTAGACTTTTCTAAATTATGAAAATATTGTTATTATCATTATCATCATTATCAGCAGCAGCAGCAGCAGCAGCAGTATAGTAGTAGTAAAATAATATATATCGTTAATATTTTGTTTGCATATGGATATCATAAATAAAAACAGATAGACATGCCTCGCAAGTCACCTTTCCATGATTCTAACAAGAGCATTTCACTATTTCCAGGTAGCAGAACTCGCAGGTAATAATCGTGCTAAATGGGAACCAATATGGGGAAAGATCCAAATTCTGGAGAGATTTTGTGAGCCCTTAGAGGTTGCATCAACTATTACTTTCCTGTGTAGTCGAGATGCATCATTTATCACTAGTACTGACTTGCCTGTTGATGGTGGGTTCTTAGCGTTGAGTGCTGAGGGGATATATGGTGCAGGTTATGACTACAAGTAAACTGATAAATTGTGGGACCATAGATTAATGACAGGATAACGGTTAACTGATGAATGATTTACTTTTGTAATATGAAGCCACTTCTTAAAACATTGAACTGGCCTCTTATGGTCACAGTACTTATACCGGCTTACATACGTATATGGCCAAACAATCAAGATCTAATGGAACTACGTTATTGGAATAATGGACTCACTTACTCACTCACTCAATCCCCCGATATCCTTCTCTGACTTCTCTTAGTTTCTCTGATCTGACTCTCTCTGAAAATCGACATCCGAGATCTTTTCCTCAGTAGGTCTTAAAAATCAACGTTAAATTATTGTTAAAGACATTGGTTTTTTTTCTTGTTTAAAGCACCTAGTGTGGCAGGTCCTAGTCAGCATTGCACATGCATCTGGAATCTAGGTAGTTTACTCCCAAATTTTGTTCTCAAATAATACTGATCTCCTATACTATACGCAAATAGTTTCAAAAATGAATAGGTCTGTTTCGAGTTGTGTTACACAGCATATTTCTGTAAAGAAAGAGTCACTATAGATACCCTTGCAGTACCGAGCATTTCAAGGAGGCCACATCCCTACCTAGGAACATCCATTAGGGTGAAGATTCTGTCACACTCTCTTCAAGTGGTAACCTAAATTCTTGTGAGTACAATCGAGCAGGTGCATCTATTTCATAGCTTGCGTGACATCACGTGATGTCACGCAAGGTGGTCATTTCTACAGAATGTTCAAGCCCTAAGTCAACGAACCCAAAGATGGCGACTGGTCGATCTCCTCCTTCATCAGACGAGCAGTTCACTCGTGGTCGTTTCTCTGGTAAGGTTGCCATCGTTACCGGTGGTGCTTCGCGATGTATGCCACTATTTATGGAGCCTTTATCAGAATAAAAAAAAGAAATTTCGTAATTTTTCTGGATACTTATACAGTACATGTATACTCTAAGAATAACGAAATTACGTTTTTTTTTGCTTGTTTCAATGTTTTTATATATGGTTTTCCAGTTTGTCTGGTTCATATTGAAAGAAGTTTACTTTAAAGAATCTTTTACATCATTTATGTCTCTTAAAATTACCTATTAAAGAAACATTATAGAACATAGGTTTTGAAAATGTGGCCCTCACCAAACTTGAATGCAAAATTAAAAAAATGACCCTCCCCCAATTCTAGTTCCCCCCCCCCCCCCCCCCCCCCCCGTAAATACTCTTTTTATAGGGACGGACCATTTGATTTTTGATGGGGGGAGGGGGAGACCAAATCTTAAGTGTGCTTGAATTTTTTTTTCCAGCTACACAGTTTGCAGGATATTTTTTTAAAAGATCATGTCCTTGCACGATATTTTTTTAATACACATTTAAATGCAATTATGAAAAACATTAGGTTTATTAAAAGACCTATGAGACTATCCGAGGCAAACTAGCCATTTTAAAATAGCCCCTCCCATCAAAAATCAAATGGTCCGTCCCTTAGATTAACAGTTATCCCGCGATGTCACGCTAGTGACAGATAAAAGTGTCACGAACCCAAAGATGGCGACTGATCGATCCCCTCCTTCATCAGACGAGCAGTTCACTCGTGGCCATTTCTCTGGTAAGGTTGCCATCGTTACCGGTGGTGCTTCGGGTATCGGTGAAGCTACAGTCAAGAGATTCCTTAACGATGGAGCAGCAGTAGCCATCTTTGATATCAACGACAAACTGGGTAAAGAGTTGGAGACATCACTGAAGTCGTCAGGCCACAAGGTTGTGTTCTATTGTGTGGATGTGTCTGATAGAGATCAGTGTGTTCAGGCAGTGAACCAAGTGGCCAGCGATCTTGGACGTGTGAACTGCCTTTGCAACAGTGCGGCGTATTTTGGCTCCAGTGGTAATTATAAAGCTTAAGATAGCTAGCTACATGGCACTGTATGGGACTGTATACATTGTGTTTGCATGCCTTGCAAACATTCTCCTAATCGTCTTAATCCACCTCCCGACCTGAGGAGAGATGATACGTCTATACGTCTATACGTCTTACTCAACCATCTTTCAGCCCGTACCCACGTATTTAACTGTTTTTTCCTCGTACTATTCCCCAGTAAAATAGCCTTCCTCGACATCTAATCAACTTTAATAAAACTTCCATTTCTTACATTAGGGTGTATTTGTGTGTCCTTTGTCGTTACAGACATCACAAAGGACACACAAATACACCCTAATTTAAGAAATGGAAGTTTTATTAAAGTATTTCTTTCAAAATTATTGTATTCAAAAATTGAGCTTGGGCTACCTGTGCTTCAATGTACTATCTTGACTCATTTTGCTTAGTTGAATCCTTATTTTATTATTACTTGTCAATTTCATTATATAATAAATTTATTAAAGATCATTATTATTATTATTATTATTATTATTATTATTATTTTGTAATCTGATTTTCCTTCTTGATTTTTTTTGTTTTGTTGTTGTTGTTGTCATATTTTATATTTGCTCTTTGATTACATTGGTTGTAAATACATCAACAAGCTTTACCCATCAAATAAACAGATACAGATAAGTACTACTTTTTCCAACTCAGGTGTTACTGCACGTAAAGAAGATTGGGATAAGACAATGTCTGTCAACGTCCAAGGATGCTCCAATATGGTCCAAGCATGTCTGCCACATATGAAAAAACGTTAGTAGAATAATGTCACATCGTTTTCTATGTATGCGAATGAGAAAACTATTTTTACACAAAGACAAGTTAACCAAACATTGCAAATAATCGATTGAAACATCAACTCTTCATTTTCATTGCACAGTCCCTTCTTGCTTTGGCCCACGATACATTATAGTCAGTATATTGTTTACATTGTTAAAATGGTCATCCAATCAGATGCTTGATTGGACACTGTACCGTCCCAGTCACGGCACTGAAGGTCCGTTATGGTAATTTTTCGCAGTCATGTGAAAGTGCCTTGCCTTATATAATGTCGGATCATTGCATGGAGTTAGGTGATGTGGAATCTTGTTCTTCATTCACTGTGTCCAAGATTTTTTCCATTATTTTTGGCTTTCAGATGGAGCTGGCCATTGTGCTGTAGTTAATCTAGCAAGTATTTCTGCTCATGCAGCCCAGCCTTTTCATTGGACGTATTCCTCAAGTAAAGGAGCTATAGTTTCTCTAACGAAGTGCATGGCTTTGGACTTGGCTGCCGATGGAATACGCGTGAATTCTGTCAGTCCTGGTTGGATTTATACAACACAGGTGAGACCCGCCGACATCCCAAACAGGTGGGGGAGGGGGTTGAAGGACAGACAACGATAGAAGCATATGTTGCTATTTTTTTTACCGCCGTGCCCCACAGCTAAGTGGTGTAGCTTAAGTTTCAAATAGAGCACTTCTTAAAAATGGTAACAAGAAGATATTCCTCGAGTGTTGGATATGAAGAGGACCTCTGGCAAGGGAACTCCAACAAGGGACAGATATGAAATCATGATGCTCATAATCATCATTTAATCTTTTCAGGTTGCCAAGGCAGCAGGAGGAGATAGAGCGAAATGGGAACCCATCTGGGGTAAGTTCCATATGTTGTGCCGAATGGGTGAGCCCAAAGAAGTAGCAGCGGCAATCACCTATTTGTGCAGCAGCGATGCCTCTTTTGTAACATCTATTGATTTTCCTGTGGATGGAGGATACTTGGGGATGAGCGCGGAAGGACTTGGAGAAAATTCAAAGTTTGCGGGATTCGATCAAGAACCTTCAGTGACTTGATGCATTAATTGAAGGCCTCTGGATTTCACTTTGGGGTCTTAAAATGTAAAATAATCATTTGAACCAAGAACCAAGAAGAAAATTAAATGCGTCGACTTGGAATATACAGCTATTTCAAAAAAGGTTGGTGTTTGAGGTTTTCTACTCTGGAAACGAGACTGCAAGTTACGACTTTTGAGTTCTCTGTTGCTCAAGCTAAGCGTCGATTTTGTATGGAACTATCAGTTGAATATTTATGCATCCATTGAAGTGGAATTTCAAAGTGTTTGTATTTTTGAAGTTTTGCATTCTTTACTTTACCGTTAGTATTTATGAATATGAGGCTAACGCTGAAATGAGGCTAACCCTGAGTAAATGAGTCTGTAATAATGAAGACCGCTTACACAAGTCAAACAACTTTTATTCTTTAAGACACAGTTTGTAGTATAACACATATAGTAGGCAACGAAAGAGCGGAGAAGAACAGGTACATTCTCCCTCCCTATTTTTTAGGCCATCTTTTCTCCCTCCTCTCTTTTCCTCTTTCCTGTCATTTCTGGCTCTCAATTCTCTCCCTGTTCTAGTTTTTCCGTTGGTTTCTCGCTTCTCCATGACCCGTTCCTCTCTACTCAGGAAAGATAGGACGACACCGCGTTAACAACCAGAATACAGTTTACCACAGGTAGCCCATGCAGGTAAATTCCACAAGGAAAAAATCAGAAATTACTTCATATAGCTAAGAACTTAATAAAGCTGTATTTGTGATTGTTATTTTTCTTACTTATTTTATCAAATCTGTCGGTCATTAGCAAAAGGGGAGAGTTTTAAAAAAAGCTTACCGTGTATCAGGTTGGGCTGCCTGTGGTAAAAGTAATTTCTGAGAGGTTAATGAATTTTTTTTAAATTCTTTTAAGTTAACATACGAATAAAGGGACAAAAAAATGTCTTGCAGTACTTGAAGGCAAAAAATAATAATAAGAGAAAATAAAAAAAATAAAAACATGCGTCGGCCGGGAATCGAACCCGGATCAACTGCTTGGAAGGCAGCTATGCTGACCATTATACCACCGACGCTCACGATGTAGAATGATGATCAAAATACGTAATTATTACATTATGTCTGTGGGTGAATGAGAAATTGAAAAGAGAAGAAAAGAAAATAATGAAAAATAATACCAATAATTTTGTTATTAAAATAATCCGAATAATAAAATTAATATAATAACTAATACCAATAATATTTTTTAATATTAAAAAATAATAGAATAACAAATAATACCATTATCCCCAAATTAGGCCCTTTGCAAAAAAAAAAAAAAAATTAGCTCTAGTCTGCTGACAAAACTATTGCCATATTAAGTATTTGATTTTTTCATTCCTTCAGTCATTCATTCTTTCTTTCTTTCATTCTTTCATTCATTCATTCATTCATTCATTCATTCGTTCGTTCGTTCGTTCGTTCGTTCGTTCGTTCGTTCGTTCGTTCGTTCGTTCGTTCGTTCGTTCGTTCGTTCGTTCGTTCGTTCGTTCGTTCGTTCATTCGTTCGTTCGTTCGTTCGTTCGTTCGTTCGTTCGTTCGTTCGTTCGTTCGTTCGTTCGTTCTTTCATTCATTCATTCATTCATTCATTCATTCATTCATTCATTCAATCATTCATTCATTCATTCATTCATTCATTCATTCATTCATTCATTCATTCATTCATTCATTCATTCATTCATTCATTCATTCATTCATTCATTCATTCATTCATTCATTCATTCATTCATTCATTCATTCATTCATTCATTCATTCATTCATTCATTCATTCATTCATTCATTCATTCATTCATTCATTCATTCATTCATTCATTCATTCATTCATTCATTCATTCATTCATTCATTCATTCATTCATTCATTCATTCATTCATTCATTCATTCATTCATTCATTCATTCATTCATTCATTCATTCATTCATTCATTCATTCATTCATTCATTCATTCATTCATTCATTCATTCATTCATTCATTCATTCATTCATTCATTCATTCATTCATTCATTCATTCATTCATTCATTCATTCATTCATTCATTCATTCATTCATTCATTCATTCATTCATTCATTCATTCATTCATTCATTCATTCATTCATTCATTCATTCATTCATTCATTCATTCATTCATTCATTCATTCATTCATTCATTCATTCATTCATTCATTCATTCATTCATTCATTCATTCATTCATTCATTCATTCATTCATTCATTCATTCATTCATTCATTCATTCATTCATTCATTCATTCATTCATTCATTCATTCATTCATTCATTCATTCATTCATTCATTCATTCATTCATTCATTCATTCATTCATTCATTCATTCATTCATTCATTCATTCATTCATTCATTCATTCATTCATTCATTCATTCATTCATTCATTCATTCATTCATTCATTCATTCATTCATTCATTCATTCATTCATTCATTCATTCATTCATTCATTCATTCATTCATTCATTCATTCATTCATTCATTCATTCATTCATTCATTCATTCATTCATTCATTCATTCATTCATTCATTCATTCATTCATTCATTCATTCATTCATTCATTCATTCATTCATTCATTCATTCATTCATTCATTCATTCATTCATTCATTCATTCATTCATTCATTCATTCATTCATTCATTCATTCATTCATTCATTCATTCATTCATTCATTCATTCATTCATTCATTCATTCATTCATTCATTCATTCATTCATTCATTCATTCATTCATTCATTCATTCATTCATTCATTCATTCATTCATTCATTCATTCATTCATTCATTCATTCATTCATTCATTCATTCATTCATTCATTCATTCATTCATTCATTCATTCATTCATTCATTCATTCATTCATTCATTCATTCATTCATTCATTCATTCATTCATTCATTCATTCATTCATTCATTCATTCATTCATTCATTCATTCATTCATTCATTCATTCATTCATTCATTCATTCATTCATTCATTCATTCATTCATTCATTCATTCATTCATTCATTCATTCATTCATTCATTCATTCATTCATTCATTCATTCATTCATTCATTCATTCATTCATTCATTCATTCATTCATTCATTCATTCATTCATTCATTCATTCATTCATTCATTCATTCATTCATTCATTCATTCATTCATTCATTCATTCATTCATTCATTCATTCATTCATTCATTCATTCATTCATTCATTCATTCATTCATTCATTCATTCATTCATTCATTCATTCATTCATTCATTCTTTCATTCATTCATTCATTCTTTCATTCATTCATTCAGTAAACCTTTTCATTTAAATTTTAAAATATCATGAATATTTCCCATTACATTTAGAAATGTTCAAACTGGGCAGAGATCATTTTTTGGGGCATTTTTGCACATGACCAGGTCCTCCAAAGGGCCTATTATTACCATTTAATGCAGATTTCAGAAGATAAGTCTTAAGCTTAGATTTAAAAATTGATAGTCTACTGAAAAGTACTGGAGCTCAAATGTGGGTTTCCAAGAAGATATTGATAAAATTTAATAATAAAGTTATTGAGGCAGAGATACAGAATGACCAGTGAGTGAGTGAGTGAGTGAGTCCTTTATTTTACCGCAATTGTACCATTCAATTCTCACATTGTTATTCAAGAAAGCTTAACAAAAAAAATCAAGTGTATATAAGATGAATTTGAAGATATAAGTATGATAAGTAAGGTGACAATATCAAGGCTATAGTTGTTTGAGAACATATTCCCCCAAGTCCATCATTCATCAGTTTACTTCAGTTTACTTGTAGTCATAACCAGCACCATATATCCCCTCAGCACACAATGCTAAGAACCCGCCATCAACAGGCAAGTCAGTACTAGTGATGAATGATGCATCATATGGTGCCACAATTTATCAGTTTACTTGTAATCATAACCAGCACCATATATGCCCTCAGCACACAACGCTAAGTACCCGCCATCAACAGGCAAGTCAGTACTAGTGATGAATGATGCATCTCGACTACACAGGAAAGTAATAGTTGATGCAACTTCTAAGGGCTCACAGAATCTCTCCAGAATTTGGACCTTCCCCCATATTGGCTCCCATTTAGCACGGTCATTATCTGCGAGTTTTGCTACCTGAAAATAGTGAAATCCCCTTGTTAGAATTAAATAAAATCATTTGAGGCTGTACACTACTGCCCCAGGGGGGAGGGGGGGGGGGAGGTGACTCATATATAGAATGGCAGGGATGCTTGTGGAAGATTTTGAAAATGACCCTTAGCTTACAAGGTACCAAAATCTCTTTCTTGTAGTCATAACATATCACTAGTTTCACCCCTAAATGGTACCAAATTTCCTAATTTTACAGCATTTTAATTGGTTTTTCATTTGAACACCCTAAAAGGTACCAAATAATGAAAATTAATTCCTAAAAGGTATGAAAAGCATCCCCACCCCTTACATCGGAATCCACCCCTGGGCACTTCTGTCGGTACTGTAGATTTCTTTATGAATATATTAATTTTGTTGCTCAGCTTTTGTCGGTTACAAGGCTGTAGTGCCCACAGGGGCCAGGGGGGTCTGTGCACCCCCAGTTTTCCTCAGAAAAGTAAAGCAACTATGGGATGAAATATTAATTTTTTGTGATTTTTGTGTGTTGCGGAGTGACTTTGTGCCCACCCCCCCCCCCCCCCAGTTTTTCAAGGCTTGCTACAGCCCTGGTTTACAATCATCATCAGAGGTGGTAAAGAAATTATACTTATTTGTTTGTCTCATGATTGAGGGTCATTTGTAGAGGACCTCAACATTTCAACGTTGGGTGGGGGGATCCTTTTTGAAATATCCTCCATATCCTGGGTTACGGATATATTTTGAAACCTTTTGACTTGCAAAATCTAAACTACATCAGAATATTTTTGCTTAAGAAAATGTACTTACATAAGGAGTGTAAGTGAAAGCAGGGCTGACAGAGTTGACTCTAATGCCGAACTCACTGAGATCTAGACCCATACATCTGGTCAAGCCAAGGATTGCAGATTTACTGGAGCTGTAGGTCCAGCGTTGAGGTACAGCTCGATATCCAGCCCCACTTGCTACATTGACGACAGAACACGAGCCCCTCTCCTCTAAAAAAAATAATAATACAAGTATCAGTGAAATCTGACTTCAGTCACGTGACCATTAATTCTCTCTTGAACACACCCCATCCCCCATCCCCCCTCCCCTCTCTCATTCTTGCTCTTTTCCTAACCTTTTTTCATATGTGGCAGACATGCTTGGACCATATTGGAGTATCCTTGGACATTGACAGCCATTGTCTTATCCCAGTCTTCCTTACGTGCCTCAATGCCTAAGGTAAGCATGAATTAATTAATAGGATACAAATACAGATATCGTTACCGGTCAGCACAAATGCTGGAGCGAGCTGAGAATAGTATCAAAATCGGCAGGTATAAAATACAGACTGATAAAATGAGAAGTGCTTCGTTCTTTAAGACTTTGCTTTCTAAGTTGCCACTTAGGCACAGGCAACCCATTTCATAATTCTAACGCGTAGCCCCAGCATGGCTGGTTAGGAGGTGAAAGAATAATGTAGCTTTATTCAGCTGTATCTTAAGTACCTTTGGAGCCATAGTAAGCTGCATTGTTGCAAAGACAATTCACACGTCCAAGATCGCTGGCCACACGGTCCACTGCCTGAACACACTGATCTCTATCAGACACATCCACACAATAGAACACAATCTTGTGGCCTGACGACTTCAGTGTTGTCTCCAACTCTTTACCCAGTTTTTCGTTGATATCAAAGATGGCTACTGCTGCTCCATCGTTAAGGAATCTCCTGACTGTAGCTTCACCGATACCCGAAGCACCACCGGTAACGATGGCAACCTTACCAGAGAAACGGCCACGAGTGAACTGCTCGTCTGATGAAGGAGGAGATCGACCAGTCGCCATCTTTTATTAGTTCGTGACACTTCGAGGTGCAATCTGAACCTGGAGGAATAAAAACATCGCGTGATGTGCATCACGTGATGACCTAATCAACGGCCGATCCAGGATTTTCTTCAGGGTGGGTAGCCTCCTTTGCAGACGTTCTTAGGGTCGTCACGTCGTCACGCAACGTTTCTACGATATCTTCTCAAAAGAACAAGCCAAGAACCTATGATGCTTTAAAATGATTTACATCAAGAAGAATATTTGAGAGAACTTTCAGCAACACGAAACATATGATAAAGCCTTACATTAGGGACCGATCGGGCGGTGATTTTCTGGATGAAATATTAAGGACAATTTGTACCCCCCGTAACTATGTCTCAATTAAAATTGTACCCCCCCCCCCCCCCCTTCATTCTTATTCACGAAAAATGTATATAAGGCAAACCGACCATCCAACCACAGCATAGATGATGATCCAGTTGCGTCCAAGTCCACCTGACAGGAATCAAACCCGTGACCTTCCTGATAACGGTCGGATGCTTTACCACTAAGGTAAAGGGAGACTCATCTTGCTATGGTCACTTGACACCGATTTTTGTTGCGCAACAAGTTGCGTACGGGGTGGTAATAGATCAACATCGTTCTGCAATTTACAACTCAACAATGTTACGCAAGAATGCACGATTTTGTTGCTCCGCCTCCTCCCTCCCCCCATTCCTTTTGGGCCACTACGCAGGCTAAATTCCTACTAATCAAAGCATAAAATACTGGGTCTAAAGGACGACGGTTCCGGAACTCGCCCCAACCACCTCTCCCCCCAGCAATGCGCGATGCGCACCAACACTCTGCAGAAGCTACCCGCTCGTCACCACCTCCGGTTTATTATTTAGGATAGCCGAAGCACGTATACTGAGTCCCTAATGTAATAATGAATGAAATATCTCTCTTTTTTTGATCAAATTGTAACTGGGTTTCCTGTGTTTATGAATTAAAGGGAAGGACTGGTTCTAGTCGCCTTAGTCTCCCACTCGTCCACTTCCTTCGAAGTCAAAAAATGGCGGTTGATTTGAACTTTACGCGTCTCTTCTCTTGATTCTAATGTTTCTTCGCTGAAACTCTTCAGGTATGAGGCCTTTTCTTTAAACCTTCACGTTCCTTCGAAGTAAAACTATCTCCAAGATGAGCTTCAGCGCATCTGAACCGTTCAAAGCTACAAAAATTTGGAACAATCTTGTTGAAAACTTGAAGTCGAATTTGGAGCCAAGGAAAAGAAGATGGAAACTACAAACGTTTGAGAATTGTTTTAAGGGAAGTGAAGTCGTAGAAGAGCTACAGAACTACGTGGTTAGCCATCCTGAGCTCGTTAGTGATCCCTCTAAAGTCCAAGTGAAGTCCCTTGGTCAGTTTTTATTGGAGTCTCGAGTGATTGAAAGCGTTACTTTGAGCAACGAAGGAAAGAAAGACTCATTCGAGAGAAATGGAAATCACTTGTATCGTTTTGTTGAAAACCAAGAACGAATTATAGAATCTAAGAACAGTGAAAGACCAGAAAAGAAGAAGAAAAGGCTGAGTCTGGATAGGTGGAATGTGCACAAACGATCCTCAAAAAGAAGGTCAGTTGCTACGTGTTCAAACACGGAAGAACTGGATTCATCAACAAAGGAAAATATGGCTGGTAATGATCAGAATGATAACGAAGCTAGGCGTAAGAGAAGGAAGAGTTTTGGAGGTTCGAGTGGCTTTAAAGGAGGGGATTATCTAAATGCTTTAATAGAGACACCGAGGAAGATAAGACGAAGGAGTCTTATTAACAATAACAAGTAAGAAAGAATTAATTATTGTTAAGACGTTGATATAGGTGTGCTTAGTTCTAATGGCTAGCACTATGTTCAGGTGTTGATTAGATGATTCATGGTTCATTAGTACCTATCATACAGGTTATATCACAGATCCACCACACTGGGTCACATGTGGTGTAGCCTGTGATGGATACGTCAGTTCTAATGGGTAGCTAGTTTTTTTTTGCATTATTCCCTTTTTTTATTTGGTAATTGTTAATTTTAATTTTACAGGAAGGCAAAGGTTGCTGCACAAGCAGAACAAATTGTTTATCCACCAAATATCTACAGGGAAATCTGGCTTGAAGTAACTTTGTCCAGTTTACTCAAGTTAGTAGACGTTTCCTACCTTGAAGACATACTTATTCCATCTGAATCAGATCAATTCTTACATGAAATAGAATTAGCGAATAACCCTTACGACAGACTTGTAAAGTCTTTAAATGATTCATCTTCAAGTATTGATTCATCTTGTGAACTGAGAGGTGGAAGGAGAGGTCGGGACAGCATTTGGAAGCAAGCTGCTGTAGAATGTTTCAATGCATTAAGAGAGTATCCATTACCACAGGCATCAGGGTTTGAGTTCCACAACAAGGTAGTAATCACGGAAGCAGGGATTTCCAATTCCTTGGCTAAACTCTATGGATCATTGACTGATTCACTTATTCCAGCAAAGTTTGTTGGACTTCTTGAGGGAATTATGCAGCTTTTGAAGACGAGAAAGAAGGTTATGATCAGTGCGCTGAGATTGTTAATTCTGTTGATGCCTGAGAACAGGCAAGAGCATTTAAAAAGGCTGCTGAATTTCTTCCAAAAGAGTTTGATCTCCCAGGCAAGGATATCAGCGGAACAGAGGAAGAAATATTTATGTAGGATTTTTGCAAATGGAATGCTTCCATCATCCGTTCAAGATCATGTGAGTAGATTACATTTTACATCAGAAAAGTACTTCATGATATTAACCTTTATTATTATTATTATTATTGTTATTATTATTATTATTATTATTACTAGTGCTATGTATTTATATTTATCAATAGTGACCATCATTGTCATCATCATCATTGTCATGACCATCATCAACACCATCGTCATCATCATTGTCATGACCATCATCATCGTCACCACCATCATTATCTTGATCATCAACTTCTTCATTGTCATCACCAATATCATCATCATTGTCAACACCATCGTCATCATCATTGTCTTGATCATCAACTTCTTCATTGTCATCACCAATATCATCATCATTGTCAACACCATCGTCATCATCATTGTCATTGTCATGACCATCATCATCGTCACCACCATCATCATTGTCTTGATCATCAACTTCTTCATTGTCATGACCAATATCATCATCATTGTCAACATCATCATCATTGTCATCATCATTATCATCATCATCATATCTCAAGGGAGCCAAGTCTAAGTTTCAGCAACTTTTTTAATTCAATTTTTTTCACAGGGTCTAGTGTTCTCTTAAAACATGTTAATGAATTAAAAAATACCAAAGTACTCTTTGTTCATGAAAACTGAGAAACTTAGATTTTGTTGCAAATACATCACCCAACAAAATCAGAATCATTTTCTTTTGCCGTCAGTGTTATTAATAATTTTCTATTGATTGTAATTATTATAGGAGATGACTGAGTCACTTCTCTTAGTGATGATTTCAGAAAATGAGAAACTGTTCCACATTACATCAAATATCAAACTAGAAGTCAAGCGCCACCTGACATCATTTCAACAAGGTGTAGATAATCCTATCCTAGCATTATCAGCTTGTAGAAGAGTTACCCTCAGCAGATATGAACAGCAGAAAGAAAACATGACGAAAAAAAGCTTGAATAATTTGTTGAGTCGTATTGTTGGTGACCTTACAATGTCCATCAAGACAAAGGAACGCTTGCTGGGAGATTTTCATCGACATCACCCAGAGGTATTTGAAGTACAGTTCCCTGGAGGAGAATTCTAACAAGTGAATTATCAAACCCAATATCCAGTAGACAGAAGTACCTTTAAATTGAAAACAATAGGCTTTTTCTGGGTTTGATAAACAGGATGCATTGTGGTCTAGCTTGGGTACAAAAACCAAAATATAAGGCGAGTTGATGTTGAACAAAAGATATTTGTACCCAAGCCATACAGCAATGTGCCTTTTTCACTATCATTTCCGAGTTCAATAAACAGGGTGCATTGTGGTCTGGCTTAGGTATAAACAACACCATACAAGACATGTTGAACAAAAGATGTTTGTTCCCAAGCTAGACCACAATGCACCTCTTTAGCTTGGGTGTAATGTTTCCCTATTTCAGACCAGGTGTCATTCTCTAGAGTATCATTTTATAGTCTAACAGTTGCGCTTGAGAAAACAAATAAATATGGATACAACTCAAACAAAGAACCTTATTCTCAAGGGAATGACACGTGGTCTGAAATGGGAATACATTGCGCCCAAGATAAAGAGATCTATATGCAATGTTTGCTATCTTAGATAAGATCCGGGGAAGAAGATTGGCATGAAGTTTTCTTCTAGTATAATGTTTGATGATCAACAATGTGTAGAATGGAATATCAAACAGCTTCTTGTGAGAATATTTTGATCATTTCCAGTCTGCAATTTAAATTGTAAATAGTTAATTTATAAAGTATGATTGAAAATCCAACAATGTTCATGGTTTGAAAATTAGTTTCACATCTTGTAAATTATTAATAGAATTTTTTATCAAAGTATATAGACCTAATCGGCAAACGCGTTGCTATGTACCTTTCCACCCAATTCAAAACCTCTGGGAATAAGAACTTTTGTTTGAAAAGTTTTCCATGTGATATCAAAATACAACAGACAAAGAATCTTATTCCCAGAGGTTTTGAATTGGCTAGAAACGTACATAGTAACGTGTTAGCTGATTAGGTCTATTGTGATATCTTGTAGTATTTGTAGGTCTCAATGATTATTATTTATTATTCGTATTTTGAAAATTATTGAGTAAAACCCCCAATCCATATGTAAGAACATGTTTTAGTTTTTTGATATTAGATATTTTGTTCATTTGATTATCCAGCACTGTGTGAATTCAATTACTGCACATTTTTCTTTGCATAGAGTAGATTTTGTATGAGTGTGAAAAGTCACGGTACAGTTACAGCTTGGACATGGCACCAAACGTTGAATGTTTTCATACATGGTATGGTACTGACTCGGTGAGGGCAAGGCGTGGCCTATGCCATAAGTTTTTCATAGTCATACGAAAACTGCTCTATAAAATCAGCTGATGGCTGATTAATAGATTGAAAACACCACTTAGATGAGAAACCATTAATCAAGCTTGTCATCACATGTGAGCACTTAAGAAAAGAAAAGAATTAAAGCACTGAAAGATCAATAAAATTGATTGTCATGTAATTATCTATTTATCTTAATGTTGGTTAGTGAAGCATGGGTGGCCTAGTGGTGAGAATGTTTGCCTCTCACCTATGCAACCTGGGTTCGAGTCCTGCTGGGCTCGTCGTCGTGTGTGAGGAGAGTTTCTATTGCTTCTCTCCTGTGCTTCAAAGGTTTGTCTCTGGTTTTCCTCCCTCCACAAATATCAACTTCTAAATTCCAAATTCGATCATGGAATGAGGGCCACAGGTTTGTTCGCTACACTTTTGTAAACAAACAAAACAAGGAGGATCAGGAACTCCCAACCCCTCGGCTGATCAAAGAGGACTACATATTTCACAAGAATTTTTTATTCTGACAGTTTGTGTACATTTAATTCTTTGGTGGGCAGTTGTAGAACATATTGGCTTGTTTAACATCCAGCTCACTCAGGTGCCATTTGAATCCAATTGACACATTTGCTTCGCTCGTGACTCTGTGAGTCTCAGAAAGGTCGACTTTGAGCAAATCCTCACGACACAAAATTAATAGAAAAGAAGCAGTAATAATTACTTTAACAATTTATTAGCTCCAGTGAAAATATGTACAAGATTTTTAGAGACCCAAATACTTGGGTGGAATGTTATCTATATCCTATATATCATATCTGGCATTCCTTTGATGATAAGATGTTTGAAGTGCCATCCATGTTAATATTTGTATTCGAACCTTTTAATGAGCAAAGAAATAATATTAAAGAAAATGGCATTTTGTGTACGTACCCCTCCCCCTCTTAGAGAAGAAAATTTGTATGCAGTGGGGAGGGGTAAGGAAAGTCTGCTCGCACTCCCTTAAGTTCCTAATGAAGGACGACTTTGAGAATTTTTACCATCAAAACATGTAAATTTGGTTTTACGATTATGAGAATTTATTACATCGATATAGACCCTTGCAGAACGTTGGAATGAAACTATTAAATCTTAGAGGACCGAACAATGGTTCTCAGGACTGTCGGTTCTCAGGAGATTGAAATTCCTCTTTTTGGTCCTCGAAATTGAGCTTCTTTGACATCATGTGAAAGGGGTCTATAGCGATGATTATTTTAGTAATTTGTTGATAATCAGATAATTAATAGAAAATTTGTCCTTATTGAACAGTTGGATCCCTGTTCTCGGGTTCTGTTTTCGACAATACACCTCCACCGCCAGCTGTTTGTTGACGCTGAAAAATATAAGAAACATGATCAAATAACATGCCATATTCCAAAAGGGTGTATTGTCTTTGTATTTTGTTTGCCTCTTACTCGATGCGTATCTGTTGCCGTGGCAACAGAGTTCCCTCCACAAGTTTGGATATCGTTGCCATCGTTTTGTCTGAGAAAAATCATCTAAAAATCACGAGAAAAATATTTTATCAGCTCTAGTTGTGCATGAAATACAATTTATTATGAAAATAAAACAACAAACTGGGTGACACCTGATCAGTACTGTCACATGATAATTTTTAGTAACGTGTATTGCTACGATCATGTGACCATTTTTGTGTCGTGGTCACAACAAATGAAAATTACATAACTGCGACATAACTCACGTGAAGATGTATTACTCGTGAACACGTGATAGCTACAGTCACGTGAACATAACGTGGCCGGTATCTATCACGTGATGGCTGCTGATCATATTTTTACTACTTTTCCAGACCTTAGGTACAAATACTATGCTCATGGTAAAAGTATCACGTGAGGATGACATATTAACACGTGAACACCACGTGATACCTGCTGATGTTCATATTTTATTCCCTACCTTAGGTACAAAGACTATGCACAGAGTAAAAGTTGTGCAGAAAATTGTCAGGAACGCTGTCAAGCCAAACGAAGCACCAGGACTGGTTACCAATGCAAACTTGATAGGAATAACAAGAACACAAGGGACAACCACGTTATACACAGACATGCCGATCAATTTACTGTCATTCAACGCTGGAATGTGCACTTTGCGTGTTTCCCAGGCGAGGTAAGTTCCAAACAGTAATAACATGCCTAGAAAGATAATATTGATAAATATAGTTATATTTTACAACCTTCACTCCTCATGGGGCTCTTCCGTGAGGTTCGCTCCACACACACTACCACTACATTCACTATTTACAACACACAACACTCAACTGAAATGTTGATTTTTACTGATGGATCGAGGAAGTCTGGAGTGCACGGAAGGAACACTCGTGGCAAGGGAGAGAACAATATATCTGATACCTTTATAGCCAAACATAACAGATTTCCATACGACCATATGTTTGCCACCACAAAGTCTGGTGTAGGGCGTTACCGCTTTATTACCTATAATCTGAAAATCGTGAATATGAAAATATTTCAAGAAATGCATGGTTTTTAAGCAAGATAGCTAACAACGATTCCCAAAATATGCGCGTAAAACATGATCTCAATCTACGCAGAGATTGGCGAGTTTCAAACACGAGTGCACATAAGCAGTGTAACCTTAGAGTGCGGTCTTTCGTGCAATTTTATACTTGGCGCGCGTGGGGTAAGTCGAAGACACGTGCCCACATTCTAGCGCGCGCGGTTTTGAATGAGTATGATTTGAGTGAATAAGATTGAACATGTTATGTACCTCTTGTGACAGTTCATACTTGTACTCGGTCAGCGGATCCACTAGATGCCATGTAATGAGAATTAGCAGATCAATCAGGAGTAAGACAGCTACTATACCAAACAGCTGCCGGTCTCTGATCATTACCTATAGCAACAGCAAAAAATTGAGTAAACGACTTTAATTTTGAAACTATATCATTAGTTATTGTTCATAATTGGTTACAATAACCTGTGCGTGCGCGGTATGACGTCACGAGCGAGCTTTTACACGCATGCGCATTTAGTATTCCTCATTGAGCTCAATGAATTGTTTTCTATTTTTCTTGATACTGATAAATTTAGGACCATACCTCCAGACCCAGTGCTGAAGCGCAGTATGGCAGGGCGAAGCATTTACGCGGCTATGCCGTAGATTTCGGCCCCGACACCGCTATCCCTGGATTTACAGACTGATCAGGAAGCTCGGCCGAAGCCCAAGGGAGAGGTTAGTCGGCCCCTAGGCCGTAAATGATTAACCCTTTGCTATCACCAGCAGACCCAATATGGGGCTTGTGTCGCTGAGGACTACTAAGCACCCAAGATCACTCGTTTCCATGTGGGAGGCTTCTTGAGCTAGTCTTCACAAGAGACATTGACCTGAGCAATACTCACCCTCTTTGTAGTTTTGTTGGAGTTCAAAAAAATCACATGAACTCGCCACGTCTTGCTGAACAAAGCACCGAATGCCATGGTGAAACCAATCGTTATTACCCAGACCTCTGCCTGCAGCAAAGAAGTAAAAACATTTTGAATATTTTTACAATTACATATACAAACAGTAACATGTATGTCTGTAAATTAGGCTTGTTTGGCGCTCAATTTCAGATCTGTGAGTTGGCTGACTCCTAACTTAGATCAGCCTTGTTTCAGGATTCGATCTGTAAGTTAGCCATGCCCTGACTTTGATCAGATCTCATTCACGTATTACCTTGCATATTGTAACAAGGTCATCACCATAGCAACCACTAACTATACCACCGATATAGACCATAATACAACCAATAACAAGTACGTTGTTCAGATTAGGGGAAGACATCTTGATATATCTAAATGGAAAGAGTACATTGACGTAATTATTAGACAGATTTACCCATGCAGCCCTGATTTGACTTGGTTGAGATAAGGTGTAGAGTTCGTGGGTAAGTTACATGTATTAAAAGTAGTGAAATGAAATGCGTTCGGTGTGAATAATAGAATAAAGAATTAAGAGAAAAATATCATATGCCCTTGGCAGGAATCGAACCCACGGTTTCGGTATACTAGTCCGACGTGTTAACCACTACACTACAAGGACCAACCACGCTGGTTACGCAGCCAGGCAATGTTGTATATGTGGCAACTGTGGGGGTCCAGGGCGATATTAATCTCATGGGTAAGCTGAACACCGTAAATATTGTATTAACAGTAAAGGCCTTATTTAACATCAGTGTTTCTTCAGCTACGTGGCTGGTTTACCAGGAGCTGACGGTGCGCTCTTAACCCCCTCTCTCCATCAGTGCTCTAGTTTAAGAATATTCAAAGCAGAAGCTCACGCTGTACAGATTAGAGAGAAGTAGAAAGAAACGCATACATAGGTATAGACCCCTTACACTAAATCCTAGATCCTACCTGGAAGTCAAACAAAATGAAAAACATTGTTTAGCTTATACAGCTATTTCAGAAAAGGTTGGTGAAGGTTTTGCTGCATGCTGTTTGTTGCATGCGGCATCTTGCATCTTGCATCTTGCATCTTGCTTACCAGATATTTACATGTAAATAATGTCAGCACAAAAGGTGAAAATATGCTGGAAAACCTTGAAGACAAAGTTTGGGAAAATCCCATATTGTTGTGACCTTTAATGCTTGGATCCACATCATCCATACTGCATTTCGGACTTGGTATGCAACAAGCAACAAATAGCTGTATTTCGGTATAGTATAACAGGTGTAACCAAGGAAACAATACCTCACCTGACATCTCTGTTATAGAAGTTAAAAACCAAAAACACTAATGACATGATAACGCCTATCAATGATAATGACGTAATGAACCAGAACAGCCATGTTGGGATAGCGTTCTCCCTGTTTGTCAGGATGAGACCATCGATAGGTACACTGCCACCTTAAAAAAACACATAAAATCATGTATAAAACATGGGTCAAAGATTGGGACCGTTCGCATGAGTCTTGCTCGTCTCTTTCACAGTTCCCTGCACCATCTTGAAAGGTAGCTTTGAAAAAGTCTTTATTATATGCAAGCTCACCGTTCGTCTCGCTTCGATGCAAAGGCACGGCCGTTACCTTTCACTGTGGCGCAGGGAATTGTGAAGGAGACTATTAGACCTTTTCGGCTCGGGCGTAATGTTTTCCCATTTCAGACCACGTACGTGTCATTCTTTGGAGATTATGATTCTTTGTTTGAGTTGTATCCATATTCATATGCATTCTCGTGCGCAACCATTAAACAAAGAAATGATACTCTAATGACACGCGTGATCTGAAATGGGCAAACAATATACCAAGAAGAATTAGGTTTATACTCCAGTTTCGAACTCTGTGTTGCTCACCTTGCCATTTGTAGGTGACATTAGGGTCATCTTGGTAGGTATCAGTCTCCATATCATACAGTGCTACTCGTATCTCTGTGTCTCCTGTTCATTTAAATCAATTCAGTAGAATAGTTGAAAATAAGCCAAGACAAAAGAACATTTGATTTCAGAGAGCCTTAGATTTTCCTTCGTTAGAAAATGAAAAATTCTAAACTTTGCGCTAAAGGAATATCTGCTGTAAAAATGTAAATCAAGTTTATTTATAGAGAGGGTGACACGTGACAGTTAAACAACTGAAAACCTTGTGGTCTTCCATGTTTAACTTTTCTTATCGAATGAGATATGGAACCGCCATTTTATGTGATCATCCGAGTCATGGCGAAAATGTAATCTTTTTCAGCAGCACCTTCTACTCAGATATTTTAACCACTACCTCCTCATGTGCACAACAGACAGGTGCCCAACAAACTGAGCCAACCGGGACGCGGTCGTCAAAAATAAAGTTAATATTCTGATTCTACTGTTTTCAGTACCTTGGATCTGTCGTATTTCCAGCTTCGTAATTCTATCAAAATTTCTGTCAAAACGAATGTTTCCCTGAAACAAATGTATATAACGTCATATTTCACCTCAGGAGTTGCCATGGTAACGATCGTGCGGTACTTACCGTCATACCGTTGAATGAAATGTTCTTGAGTATATCTACAAAGAGTTTTCTCATTGATGAGTTAGAGTAGTTAAAATCTCTCAGCGTCATTCCCATGGTGCTTAGCGTGCTAATCGAAGCGTTGAGGGTCAGTGCGCATGTCCATGCTGCGTCATAGCCGAACGATGCGAAGGAATTGAAGCCGTATGAGGAGTTTTTTTCCGTACGCTGTAGATAACGATCCCAAAGTTGCTGTGGTGTCTGGGAAAAAACCCAGAGTATCACAAGTTACTAGTGATAATATAAGCACTTTTTAGCTTAGGCGTAATGTTTTCCCATTTCAGACCACGTGTCATTCCTTTGAGTAAGATTCTTTGTTGGAGTTGTATCCATATTCATGTGTCTCCTCATATGCAAACGTTAAACAAAGAAATGATATTCTAGAGAATGACACCTGGTCTGAAATGAGAAAACATTACGCCCATGCTAAAAGAAAAGTCTACTGCGAGCATGCATTATAGAAAAATAAGTACTGGTTTACCTGTCCTGAAATGGTTGGTAATGGACTGGTGCTGAGTTTCATTTCTCCTGTACCGATATTATTCCCCAGGCCCTGTCGTATTTGTTGTGGTGTACAGTCACTGTACTGACGTTTGGATATTTTCCACCAGTTGTCATCATTCCTGCCGGATATCAGGATCCAGACGTACTTGTCCCCATACATACCCTGTTTGAAGGTCTGGGAAAATGGTACGTATTGGTAGATAAGTGTGTCATGATGATAATGATAAACAATGATGATAATGATGATAATGGTGGTGAAAATGATGATACATGATAAAAATGATGGTGATGAGGATGATGATAATGATAAACAATGATGATAATGATGATAATGGTGGTGATAATGATGATACATGATAATAATGATGGTGATGAGGATGATGATAATGATAAACAATGATGATAATGATGATAATGGTGGTGATAATGATGATACATGATAATAATGATGGTGATGATGATAATGATAAACAATGATGATAATGATGATAATGGTGGTGATAATGATGATACATGATAATAATGATGATGGTGATGATGATGCTGATACATGATGATAATGGTGATAATAATGATAATGGTGGTGATAATGATGATACATGATAATAATGATGGTGATGAGGATGATGATGATGCTGATACATGATGATAATGGTGATAATGGTGGTGATAATGATGATACATGATAATAATGATGATGGTGATGATGATGCTGATACATGATGATAATGGTGATAATAATGATAATGGTGGTGATAATGATGATACATGATAATAATGATGGTGATGAGGATGATGATGATGCTGGTACATGATGATAATGGTGATAATAATGATAATGGTGTTGATGATGGTGGTTCTAGTGGTGCTGGTGATGATGATGATGATTGTGATGATGATGTTGATGAAAAAATAATGATGTTGATAATGATAATGTTGATTACGAGGATGATAATTATGACAGTGTTGACAACATGGCGGCCACAAACCTATAAGTGAATGAAAACTTTTCCACTCACCTCACAAAAAACTGTATAATGGTCGTCCTGGTAAAAAAATCCGAAAATAATGCGAGCATCTTTTTTCTAAAAACGAACGGAAATTTTAAGTTTTATTTTCAAAAGTCTGAAAAATACTAATAGCCAGAAATGACAAATGAATTGCTACAGTGTAAATCAATAACCTTCAAATTTTCAATAGCTACTCTTGGATGATCTTTATAGCTTTCATAGGTAACAATACTAATATTATTCTCTTGCAACAAGGAAGCAAGGGAGTCACTTATTCCAGTAAATACATCATTGTTTTTCTGTAGAATTGCTACTCTTTTCCACTTGAATCTCTTAACCATGGCAACACGACCCAAGTTTGAAAAGTGCTCTGATGGATTCGTTCTGAAGTAAAGAGGATATGTCTTCTTGTTCGATAAGAGAGGAGAAGAGTTGGAGAAGCCAATCTGATAAAGAATACACAACAAAGTAAGTGAGTACCTAAAAACTATAATCTAAAATTTCCCATTTCAGACCACGTGTCATTCCCCAGAGTATCATTTTTTTTCAGTTGTATAATGGTTGCGCATGAGAACACGTAAATATGGATACAACCACCAAACAAAAAATCTAATTCTCAATAGAATGACACGTGGTCTGAAATGGGAAAACATTGTTCAAAAGTCCAAGAGATGATATAGAGATGACTTAGCAATATCGCCTGACCTGAACAATGTTCCAGTAATGTATCGCTTCAGCAACTGGCATGGCTGCTTTAGAACATCCGGGACCTAACAACATGACCTTGGACTGTCCAGTCGATATGTACTCCATCACACCACGTACTGCTTCTCCAACATTACACTGCAATAAACCCACAATAATACTCTATACTAGTGCAGATGAACCCACTTAATGTGGACACTGAAGGGAACGCGGGAAAACTCAATAATAACAAGGAGAGAACCAGCAAGCATCTCTACTCACATACGACGCATACGATACTGGCGCGCGGAATTCGAACCCAGGTCGCATTGGCGAGAGGCGAGTCACACCTGTGCTTCCATGATATGTGTATTACTTGAACAAAAATAAGTATGCTAAGGTAATTCCATCGACATTTCGAGAGGCTCGTGCGAGAAGCCGTGATATCGATAAAAAAACTACTTCCTTTTTCGTAGAAAGCACGTAACTTAAATTCTGTGACGCATTCTCTGATGACGTATGTTGTGTACGTGGCTATGATTTGGCTAGATACATTGTGGGGTGATTTGATTGGTTGATTCACTTGTCTTAACCAATCAGCTTCGAGGACTACTTTGATCAGTCTGATCAGTCACTTGCCAACAAGATGTTTACGTCATAAAGAAACGCAGAACAGTAAAAATTGAATTCAACCATTGAAAAAATTTCACTCTTTCTCTCTTCCTTTCTTTCATTTTTCTTAATATTCCGAATATTTTCATGACCACGCTAAATAGACCCTTTATCTTCTCATTGAATGGACTGGCCTGTGTAATTTTGAATGAGATACGTCGTAACATAAATCATTTGTTGAATTGAAAATTGGAATTTCCCTCGTCACCAAGGGGAAAAAAATAGAGCGTTACTTTCGATGTATCTTTCGTTTGACTACATGACATCCGCATCTGCTGTCGCCATGATGCCTAAATATCCAGCTTTTTAGAGAAGATCCTTCAGCGAGTTGAGAAAAACCGTTCTTGTGTTTTTAAACGAGGGTATCAGTGACTAACAAACCTGTGCCCTCGTTCCATGTTGGAATTGGAATTTAGTTATAAATAATAAATGTATCTTTATCAGTTTATTTCGAGATTAAAAGAACCAGATTCTTGTCTAATATATTCTTGCATTTTTACTATGAAGCAGTTCAGTACTGACACCCAATTCAGGATAATGATACTTTTTCGGTAAAAATGAACATCATTTAGTATAAAAAATAAACAGCCGTGATATACTTTTTTGGTGAACAAATTTTGAACAAGCGTAAGCAAAATCATTCATGGCTTCAACTATACTT
This sequence comes from Anthopleura xanthogrammica, assembly GCA_964019055.1. Taxonomy (NCBI): domain Eukaryota; kingdom Metazoa; phylum Cnidaria; class Anthozoa; order Actiniaria; family Actiniidae; genus Anthopleura; species Anthopleura xanthogrammica. Next base: position 10,005,225 of record OZ025219.1, on the reverse strand, counting down.
CAGTTTGGACAATAGTTTAGGATATCGATAGAATTTGAAGGTTTTTAAAGGTTATTTTGATGGCAGTTGTCGACTTACCTTGGAGTCTTTAGTGAGTAGTTCCATCCTGTAATCTTGGAGTAATTTTGTGCTGTTATTGATGTCTTCAAAAGCCATTTGTACGGCAGGAATAATTCCCCTGGAATTCCATCCTCCTTGACTTGTATCCATACCAAAAAGCCCGCCAATTTGAAGAATTTCGCGCGCGTTTGCTTTTTTTGGGCGGGAAAAAAAGCTCAACATAACCAAGCAAATAAATTTTGCCGTCTTTGAAACCATGTTTTTTTCTTGGACTTGAAGACCTTTAAAGTTTTCCAGAGTTGAAATCAGTCCACTCAAGATAAAAAATGAAAGAAAATCGTGAGAAGATAACTGTAGCTTTCGTCTTCTTTTACTTTCAGCTCTAGCGGCGGATGTGGTTCAGCGATATTGAAAGTTGTAGCTCAAAACAACGTCTGTTGTTCACGGTTCAAGATCAGTGAGGTAAGAATTATTGAATAGTATGACGAACTCTAACTCTAACTCAACTCAATCAACAGTCTCAACTGTACTGCTTCATTATTAATGAAAGAAAAAAGTTTAGCACTTCAATCAACGCTTCCTTACCTCCTCTGGCTTCATTCACAGCTTTAATTGAAACCCTAACGCGTTTTATATTAACTTTTTTTTCGTTTTAAAATAAGTGAAAATATTTGTGGTTTTAGCCCTCTAGAAGGGCATTTGTTTCCGATACGGGTATAAAAACATTATCTTTTTGCAGTTAAGTGTTCGTTTGTCAAATCGTTTGCTTTGAATTCGGTGAAGTTCAAAGAACAATGGCACCTAGACTCTAATTTTCTGCAAATAATTTTGTAACTAATAATTTTTTGCCCAGTCATTTTGAAAGAATGATAAAAAAAACTTACTTTTCATATCTTTGTTTTTGTTTCTTGCCGGTGATCACAAAACAGTGAGGGTTCCTTTTTATGATTATTCTAAGCTAGAGACTTTTTTGTTTCTTCATTTAAACTCCATACCATATATCAGTAAAGTTAATATCATCTAATAATTTAAGCTTAATTCTGGTATATTTACACAATATACTATCTTCTTATTGTATTAAATTGCTGGCTTTGTCCATTTTTGAATTAATTTTCAAATTATCGCCAGAAAACAAGTTGTTTCATGTATTATAATCAGGGAGGACCTATCTATAGTCTTGTTTTAATATATACCTTATCGCTAGAACGTTGTCATATAGAAATAAAACAATAACAAATAAGAATTAATTATTTTTGCAAAACAAATGTAATTATTTCACTGTTTTGAAAGTATAGACTGATATTTAGATCTTCTTATTGGTATATATTAAAACAGTTATATTCTCATCAATCTAGGGGGCTTTAGAATCGAAATCGGAAATCGGTTTGAAATAGAGATTTAAATACCCAACTCCCTGGTTAAAATTGAATGAAGTTCAAGTTCAATGAGCAATGCAGTTGTTTAATTTGAAGATGAATAGGTAGCATTTCGTTATACATTTATTATACATGATAGGGATTAAAGTTGCAAATAAGAATTAAGATGCTACCAAAGCACTCTAATGATTACTAACACAGGAAAATAAAAAATAAGGTTGCATTAGTGTACTATGGTATGTTGTCATGACAACAGCCAAGGCTCCCCCACTGGGCGCAATCTTTTGTAGATAAGAACCATGCTTTATCAACTAAAGGTTTCTCACAGGAATTACGACAACGAATTGAAAGCCTACTGTTTCGCGGAAGATTTTCCTTTTTATTTCTCGTTAATTATGTCGTTTACCTACTGTTTACCGTATAACAAGAATGGTGGCACCAGAGTGTGAGACCAATTGTGCGAATTAAATTACTGGAAATAGGATTCATTACCAGAAAATTATAGAAACAAAATTAATAAAAATTGTTTGGAAAACAAAATAATATGATGGCCAAGGTATTTGTGAATCAAGTTTGGAAGCCTTAAATAACGTGTTTTCTGGGTTGTCTCCTAGTTTTCTACGTTTTAATTTTTTAGAAACATGAAGAAAGATGTTCAATTTATGCGATTTTTTTGTATTAAATTCATACGACATAAAATGTCTCTTTCAAGCAAATTGTGCTTTTGTCGCTCAATTGTCTGTATCTTCCGTTGCGTCCTCGATAGATGGAACAATATTCATCTCATCAATAAGACCTTCATCGTAAAATCCCTTCAAAGCCTTGAAACGGAAAAAATTCTTAATGCGTTTGAGCGTTATGACACCAAGAGCACGTTCTCTCTGGCTTTCTTCAACGGTTTGCCATTTTTTGAGTCCCCACAGAATAGACTTATCTTTGACGGTAACAATACGCTCTGGAGCAACCTTGAAGTCCAGCTTGTAGAGGCAGTACATGCAATCAACGAACATGCCATCTTTAGACTTTCCAAACGCGATCATCCCATACCTGGCACCAGAATCACTACCAACATTGTACTTGAATTCCATGACCTTATAGGCCCATTCCTCTGACCACTGGATACCGTTCATTTTCTTCCTCATTTCCTCATCAATACCTTCGTAAGCGTCTTGAAGATGATCTAGGAAACTTTGGATGTTTTCGATGCCGATTCTCTTGGCTTCCATGATCTGAAAGAGCAGTTGTGTTTTTTCATTTGAAATATGAAATTGAAGGCTTGATATCACCCCCAGTGCCCCTCTTTTCCTTCCTCCATTCCTTTCTTCCTCTCCGCTCTCTTTTTTTAGCTCCTTCTCTCTCTATCTCTCCCTCTCTTGTTTTCCCTTTTTTATGGCAAATTTGCAAGTTTCTATAATCTGAAGTCAAGGGTCTCGGGTTCGATTCCTGGACTCAGCATCACATGTGGGTAGAAATTTATAGGTCTCTCCCTTGCTTCCAGGGTTTTTCCCTGAGTTCTCCGGTTTTCCTCCCTCCGCAAAAACTTCCTAAATTCCAATTCAATCTGTGAGCTACCATCGCCAGTACCCTAACTAATTGATCATTCGAGAGGTTGTTTCAAGGTCAAATTTGAGGGTATTATAAATACAGTTTTATATTGACTACACGTAGTATTCTACCCACCTCACAACTTTCATTCCACTTGTCAAACAGTTCTCCTTCAATTTCTCTCTGAAGCTGGTCGGCATCGTACCGAGAGACCTTAACGCTGTACAAGCCTGCCTTGACCTTGTCTAGCGCCTTGTTCGCAGTTTCTACACCAGGCGTTGTTATCTCTTCAAAATAGGTACAGATCGCTTCGCCGGCCTGCGTTAAACAAATAATAGAGTAATAGGAAATTAGGAATAAAGAAGGAACAACGGAAAGTCTGTCTGTCTGTCTGTCTTATGTCCTGTCCTGTTCCCTCAAACACAAATGACTTACATTCTCTCCACTGTCATGGCTTTTAGCCAAGTGAGCCTGCTTAGCCGTGTTTTCTTTATTCTAAAATAAATTAAAGAAACACATTACGTTTTCAACATGTAACAAGCTTACATGCAAGCTTAACCAGTCATCCATCACCCGAGGATTTGTTGGGTGTATTTTCATTTTGTTGATTTTATTCAATGCATTGCGCCAATGGATAGAGCAGATTTCGTATGAATGTGAAAAGGCCACGGCACAAACACGGTCGCGACAAAAAGTCAGGCAATCAAAATCTAAAAAACATCACGGTCACAGCAAGGCACGCACACGGCGATGAACTTTACACAAGCATACGAAATCTGCTCTAATATGAAATTATTATCGCAGTATTCACTAAGCGGGTAAGGTCGGGTAAGGACATGATTGTCACAGTCTATGATAGTAGGATGGTAGATGGAACCCACGACCATGGGGTAGACGCGTCACATTAGCAGTGCGCACATACGAAACACAGAAAGAAAATCTTAAATACCTTCCTAGCCTTTACAGGCTCTTCAAGCTGACTGTTATCTTGTTTAGAAATCCAACTGCCCATAGTTTTAACCCTTAGAGCTGCTTGAAACACGGTTTTGGAATCTGTGGTAGTCAACACAGAGCACGATAGCGAAGTGAATGAATGTACAGGTCTCGATTCGCTGTGCTAAGTCGAAATAATCAGTAGTCACTGGAAAATTCCCTGTGACAGTTTTTGAAAGTGAAAGAATTCAGGAAACAATGAGTTAACGGACAAATATCCACACTTGCTACGTAGGGAACTTCCCTTATTTCTTGGAAAACATTTCAATATTAAGGTCCTGTGAAAAACAACGCATTTTTCCTGTTGACATTCGTTTGACTGTCTTGACCTCATGGAATACCTAATGACAGGGAAATTTCCCAGAAATACTTTTGTATTAATCTAAAGTATTATATTCGAATCAGATATGCACCAAACAAAAAAACAAAAAAACAAAAAACAAAAAACCACAATGGAGTTTTTGCATTATTATGAGTTGTTTTCTTATTTGGTCTGTGCCATTCTTGGAAACTGACCTTAAGTGTCGGGGTTTCCCCGTACAATAAGGGGATTTAACCAATGGTAAAAGTGAAGATTATCACGTGGGGGCACTAGTTAAAATCCGCATCAATTTTTGATTTGGAAACATTTCATTGAAAACTCAACCTGAATCGAGCTAGAAGAACCAGTTGAAAGGTACGTAAGTTAATCCTTGTAATTTTGGAATTCCGAGTTTTAGGTTGAGCTTACGGAGCAAAGTTTTCTTGATAATGAAATTTGTTTATTCATTTTCCTCTGAGTTATAACCGAAACTTTTGTGTGTGAACTACTTTTCATTTGTCTTTTTTCTCAATATTGTTAGATGGCCGCACCGAACGATACAAATTATATTGCCCAAGCCTCGCAAATAGTGGATGTTGTTGCAAGCAAGACAGAGGATCTTAACCGAGCGTTGGTCAAAGTGAAGGAAGGTTTACATACTGTCAAAGTGTCTCAGTTTGACGCAACTCAGGTTCAGCGAGAGATGGAAGGCGAGCTGTTCGACAAGTGGCACGAGGGTTGTGAGGTATTCTCCTTAAAAATTATACTCATCTAAAATTTCAATCATTTTTTCCCGTCACGCCATCCTTAATCGAGGATTCCGCGAAACGCGCGCGTCAGTTGTTTGCCCTGGAAAGACTGAAAACTTTTGGTTTTAAGTCTGGGTTTCACCGAGACACTGAACTAAATAAACATGAAATATTTCAATGTCAATATTTCTCGTGATCTTTAACAATTTCTTATTTCGACACCAATGCTTTGATTCTATCTGCTCTTTCAGGTCATGGAAGCCAAGAGAATCAGCATCGAAAACATCCAAAATTTCCTCGATCATCTTCAAGACGCTTACGAAGGTATTGATGAGGAAATGAGGAAGAAAATGAACGGTATCCAGTGGTCAGAGGAATGGGCCTATAAGGTCATGGAATTCAAGTACAATGCTGCTAGTGATTCTAGTGCCAGGTATGGGATGATCGCGTTTGGAAAGTCTAAAGATGGCAAGTTCGTTGATTGCATGTACTGCCTCTACAAGCTGGACTTCAAGGTCGCTCCAGAGCGTATTGTCACGACCAAAGATCATTCAATCCTGTGGGGACTCTATGAGTGGCAGACGGTAAAAGTAGAAATGCGGGAGAGAGTACTTGGTGTGAAATCTCTTAAACGCATCAAGAACTTCTTTAGGTACAAGGCATTGGAAGGCTTTTACAATGAAGGTCTCATTGACCACATCAATGTTGTTCCTTCCATTAATGATGTGCCCGAGGACGAAAAATAAAATATTCAAATTGAATCTATAAGAAGATCAATTTGAACTTTAGTACTGTTTGCTACAACTAGTGACGCTTTATAATTTACTGTAGCGAGCCCGAAGGGGAACGACTGTAACAAACAGTAACACCAGTAATAATGAAATAAGCTCAATAATTGCATGCAAGTAGATCAAATAGATCATCTCAGAGGTTCGAGTAATTGTTCAGGGTTTGATCTAATTGAAAGTTATGTATAGACCCTTTTAATAAATCCTAAAATGCTTTATTTTCCGCGTTTGACGTCAAATTTATTCTTTTGAAATTTCAGTGTTCTTTTGAATGAAATTGAAAAGAATAAAATTGACGTCAAAAGCGGAAAATAAAGCATTGTAGGATTTATTAAAAGGGTCTATACGTCAATGGACTAGCAATCTTTGATAAGGCCCTTTGATGCATGTGTCATATCAACCATCTTGTACCTAGTTTTGTCCTCCCGTTCATAATGTTTGTAGTTCTCATTATTGATATTAAAGGGTTTTTTTTAAACTCAGCAAATGTCCTTTATGATATTGAAATAGCGCAGGGAACTGAGGAGCGCTCGAGGAGGGAGACTCACTACTTGAAACTGAAATTTTAGCATATGATTACGATGACCAATTCCAAGGATAAACCGAACTGACCTTATCCCTCCGCACAGTCTGGACTTTTTTTGAGGTCGCCGGTCTCGTGTATTCGAAACGGAAAAACCTAGCTATATAACCTCCATCACAACATGCTTTCCACCCTTAAATCTCTGTTTTAATCAGTTTGTTTTGAACATGAGTTTGTACCCATCATAAGAGTTTATATACACGAGAAAACATAAGTTTAGACAATCATTTATTACAGTTAATTACAAATCGAACGACTGAGAAAAAACATTTTTATTCGAATTTGTAAAAACAAAACAAAACTAGATATTGGATTTATAACCACTTGCAGCTTGGTCAGTCCTATTTTGTTTGTTTGTTTTCCAGTTTTCTGACTGCTTGCCTGTTTTTGATATCCTTTTAGAATTTTTTAAATTACAAACAAATTATTTAACAAAAGTCAGAGTAAAAGTACGTCTACGATATTACAATGTCATTCATTCAACTACGGGGGGACGAGGGGGACGAGGAGCGAAAGGACGCCTCTGTTTTCTCAGGCTACCACTGGTTCATGGTTGGATAAACAAGACATATTATGTCTTTACACAAGATGTTTGTACTCAAGCTACAACATCAATAAAGTATTATTCTTGTTATGCCCATAAAGGCATATTTCGACACTAATCCTCCTAACCGACAAAAAAAACAAAACAAAACAAAACTACCATTTAGCTTAATTATTGTCGATAGCTGAAAGAGAATTCACATATGATATCTGGCTAACGAATCCTTTATTTCTGAAGGATTCCATTGCTTTCAGCCGACAGAAATTCGCGATTTGCTTCTTCGAAAAGTGGCCAAGACTTCTTGTACGATAATGAACGCTTTCCTTCGTTTCCACTGGTATAAAGCCAAACAAGTTGAATGTCTCTTCGGTGACCACTCTCTCCTTTGCAAGAGTGAAATCAAGCTTATAAAGTGAGCTGATCGCGTCGACTTTTTGACCATCCGGGCTTTTGGCAAGGCAGATCATTCCTAAATAAACCTCTCCTTTATCGAGGTTTTCACCGAATGTAAATTCAAAGATTTTGTGCGACCAAGATGACGACCATTGTATTCCTTGAATTTTCTCCCTGAAGTCGAAACTAATCCCTGAATACTGATCCTCCACCTTGGAAATAAGCTCACCCAGGTTGTATATAGACACACTTTTGGCTTCTGTGACGGTGCATTTTTCATTCCACGAAGAGAAGTACTCATTCTGCAGTCTTCTTGAAACAGACAGGGCATCACTTCCACAGACTTTGACCCTTGAAAGAGCGTTGGACATGTTTTGTTGGGCGCTATTACCGCGATGTGCGGTTCGTCCGTCGTCCGTTACTAGTTCGTGAAAGTACCGGGGATCTGCAGACGGATTGCACCCTAAAAGGACAGTAAAGTTCAAGGCAGAAAGTGTTACTAAGTTGTAAAATGACAGAAAAATTCCCCCAAAACGTAACATTTCTTCTATTGGCCTAAGTAACACTATTCTTATGGCTCCCAAAGGAGTTCAAACATTTGAAGAGGATTCTAATATTATTATTATATTAGTGGCTTAAAGACATAATGTGGGGAACTGGCAGAAAATTACTACTGATCAAGCAACTAGCATGTCCATCGTTCTCCCTTGACATTAACACTGACTCGGGACTATACTACGTATGAAATTGAGTTTTTATAAAAAGTAAAAATCTCTAGTTAATACCTACCACAGTGGTTGCTTATACTGGTGCTGGTGCTAGTCTCTGTATTTCCCATCCTCCTGTTGATACTTTATTCTGTAAAACAGTAAACACGTTATGAGAAACACTGCCGGGAGAGAATAGGAGAAAGGTTTCGAATTTGCTTGGTCAGACTTGATCTCGCAATAAACATTTCTTTTCTTTTCCTACCTTTATAGGCTCAGTTTCTAGTTAACAAGTCTCTAGCAAAGACCAAATCCATGCATTCAAAAAATATTAAGTTACGTAGCTACACACACGCATATGATGGCATTGAATGGCTATAAGGGATAGATAAGATAGAACGCAAGCAGAAACTCGCGCCTTGACCTACCGAAACTGCTGCTTAATCCTCGAACTACTAGGAATAAATTCAAGTTATCAATATTCAAAGCACGAGGCCGAGGTCTGACAAGTCTTCTACTTGCATTTTAGTGGCTAAAGATAGTGAAACGAAACAAGTTTTATTGTAACTTGAACTAGCTACTTAGTCAGTATTTGGGTAATTTCCCTTTCGGTAGATCAAACAATCAAAGGGGAACTTATTGCATTGCATTTTGCTTTCTAGGGGAATCCAGGATTAGTCACTTGCTTGGATGACCTTTCGTTTTTACTCGTTCAATAACAGGATGTTCTTTAAAACAAGGTTAAAACCCCTAAAATAGAGCGGATATACTGCTTCAATTCTGGGAAAAAGTTTCATATATTATAGTAGCTAACTTGTAGATCTTGGTATAAAAACATGTGGAAATGCTGAAAGCACTGAAATAATTCGAATAGTCTATAAGTACACTAATCTAGGATCAACACTTGCTAAAGCCTTAAAATCCTTGTTAAAGCGGGCACTTTCTCTGGTCATTCGATGTCCGTATTAACCAGGCTCCGGCACTGCGCGCAACAGTTCAGTTGAATTTCACCAGTTGAAGAAACAAAATTCAATATATAAGTTTATGAAGCGATCGTACGAATTTTATCGACAAGTGGCCCTAATACCGAATAGCAGATTCAAACTATATTTTTGAATTGCATGGACATTGGTAGCATTGCAAACATTATTCTTACCCTTTTCGTACGATTCTTAGAATTATCATCCCGGTGGAAAACCAGCTTAAAAGAAACGGCTTTGATTCCAAGCAGTTTAAACTGAGCTTCAGATGTATCAATTCATTTAGGGCTCTCACACTGAAAAAATTCGGTGCGGTAATACAAGACGTTTTTAACTGTCTCTATGCAGGGTAGCAAATTTGATTGACTTTCGCTTTCGATTCTTCTTGTTTCGTCAAATTATTTACAGTAAATACCTTTCAGAATGGTTTTATCATCGTGCTTACCTAACTGAAACCAACACTGAGTCGAATGGCAGATCGAAGTCTTCAATTTGAAAGCAAACACTTGCCCTAGCGTTTGAACCTTTATATAAAAGATGGTCAGTCGAAGTTCCTGTGTTTCGGTGAAAATTTTGTATGTTTGATTATTGTATAGCTTCAAGAGATTAAAAGAACATCGTTTCTTAGGATTTGTCGAGAAAAGGAGTCGGACTGGATATATGTTCAATGTTTCCGATTTCCAGAGGGGTGGGGTAGGGCTGAAGTTTGGGTACCCCTTGCACGCGACGTCAAAGAAGCTCAATTTGGAAGACAAAAGAAAAGAATTTCAATCTGAGAATTGGAACCTATTGTTTTGTAATTGTCCTCCAAATCGAACTACATTGCGACGTGCTGCAAGGGGTCTATACTTCCTAGCGCCGGGTCCCGGGGGGGGGGGGGGGGGGGGTTAGGAGTGGCCAGAGTTTAGAATACTGGATTTAGAGGCCTTTCGTATGTTGGCCATTATACTTTCTATCTGTGTTCCGACCCGGCTACAACTATATTATTTAAAACAAAATGCTTTAAAATTTTATTTTGAATTTCAAAAACAAGTTATAATACACATTGTAGAGCTCATTTGGCATGTGTCGGGCTGTCCCTATCAATTCATAATTCTAACAATATGATTGGATAATAGTTTAGATCCCGTATGTGATTGGGTCTCAATGAAAGCCATTCTAATGTCACGATACCGTGAGTTTCTCTGCCGCTCATGCGAAACCAGCTCTACGACAATAAAAGTCAAACAACCCAAAGAACATTATAAATAACTTATAGATAAATATTCAAAGCTCCTAATAATTGTAAGAGTGTGTATACCTGCACCCCCTGAAACATATCTTCTCCTCTCCCCCTCCCTCTCAGTCTAGATTGGACTTAATCTTAATAACTTAATTGCAGATTGAATTGCATAAACAACTATTGATATTTGTTTTTTGACGTCATCCCAGGTGGCTTTGCCGCGCCGGGCTCGTCGTATGGCTTGTCGTATTCCAGGTAATTTGTAAGCACCGCTTGTTCTTGGGCTGCTCAGAAGTACGTGTCTGGTAAACAGGAAATATTCAGGTATGAGGAACGTTACAGGGAAACCTAGTGCGCATGGCAACATGGACATTACAGGGAAACCTAGTACACATGTCTTATATAAACATCACAGGGAAACCTAGTACGCATGTCTTATATAAACATTACAGGAAAACCTAGTGCGCATGTGCAAAATGAACATCACAGGAAAACCTAGTACGCATGTCTTATATAAACATCACAGGGAAACCTAATACGCATGTCTTATATAAACATTACAGGGAAACCTAGTACGCATGTCTTATATAAACATCACAGGGAAACCTAGTGCGCATGTCTTATATAAACATCACAGGGAAACCTAGTGCGCATGTCTTATATAAACATAACAGGGAAACCTAGTGCGCATGTCTTATATAAACATAACAGGGAAACCTAGTACGCATGTCTTATATAAACATCACAGGGAAACCTAGTGCGCATGTCTTATATAAACATTACAGGGAAACCTAGTGCGCATGTCTTATATAAACATTACAGGGAAACCTAGTACGCATGTCTTATATAAACATAACAGGGAAACCTAGTACGCATGTCTTATATAAACATTACAGGGAAACCTAGTGCGCATGTCTTATATAAACATCACAGGGAAACCTAGTGCGCATGTCTTATATAAACATTACAGGGAAACCTAGTGCGCATGTCTTATATAAACATTACAGGGAAACCTAGTACGCATGTCTTATATAAACATCACAGGGAAACCTAGTACGCATGTCTTATATAAACATTACAGGGAAACCTAGTACGCATGTCTTATATAAACATTACAGGGAAACCTAGTACGCATGTCTTATATAAACATTACAGGGAAACCTAGTACGCATGTCTTATATAAACATAACAGGGAAACCTAGTACGCATGTCTTATATAAACATAACAGGGAAACCAAGTACGCATGTCTTATATAAACATCACAGGGAAACCTAGTGCGCATGTCTTATATAAACAAGACAGGGAAACCTAGTACGCATGTCTTATATAAACAAGACAGGGAAACCTAGTACGCATGTCTTATATAAACATCACAGGGAAACCTAGTACGCATGTCTTATATAAACATCACAGGGAAACCTAGTGCGCATGTCTTATATAAACATTACAGGGAAACCTAGTACGCATGTCTTATATAAACAAGACAGGGAAACCTAGTACGCATGTCTTATATAAACATCACAGGGAAACCTAGTGCGCATGTCTTATATAAACATCACAGGGAAACCTAGTGCGCATGTCTTATATAAACATTACAGGGAAACCTAGTACGCATGTCTTATATAAACATCACAGGGAAACCTAGTGCGCATGTCTTATATAAACATTACAGGGAAACCTAGTGCGCATGTCTTATATAAACATCACAGGGAAACCTAGTGCGCATGTCTTATATAAACAATACAGGGAAACCTAGTACGCATGTCTTATATAAACAAGACAGGGAAACCTAGTACGCATGTCTTATATAAACATCACAGGGAAACCTAGTGCGCATGTCTTATATAAACATAACAGGGAAACCTAGTACGCATGTCTTATATAAACATCACAGGGAAACCTAGTGCGCATGTCTTATATAAACATAACAGGGAAACCTAGTACGCATGTCTTATATAAACATCACAGGGAAACCTAGTGCGCATGTCTTATATAAACATCACAGGGAAACCTAGTACGCATGTCTTATATAAACATTACAGGGAAACCTAGTACGCATGTCTTATATAAACATTACAGGGAAACCTAGTACGCATGTCTTATATAAACATCACAGGGAAACCTAGTGTGCATGTCTTATATAAACATAACAGGGAAACCTAGTACGCATGTCTTATATAAACATCACAGGGAAACCTAGTACGCATGTCTTATATAAACATAACAGGGAAACCTAGTACGCATGTCTTATATAAACATCACAGGGAAACCTATTACGCATGTCTTATATAAACATAACAGGGAAACCTAGTGCGCAAGTCCAAAATGAGTATTACGGAAAACCTTGTGCGCATGTGCAACATGAACATCACAGGGAAACCTAGTACGCATGTCCTATATAAACATTACAGGGAAACCTAGTGCGCATGTCCTAAGAATTATAGAAACCTTGTGCACATCAAATTTGTGGCATTTCTTTTTTTTTTCACGTTAGCCATGCATCCAAGGTAATTTTGAGAAGGGCGCATTGAAAATCATTTCAATAACGGTCGTGTCGACGAAAAACTTTGATACGTTTATTTTTGTAGAATAAAGTACAAGTGTTGAGGGATTTTTAGTTACCTTCTGGTGGTGATGTCACTCATGATAGGCGTGTCTCCATCGTCGATGAATGATTTCTCTAACGCCATCAAACGACTGTTTATCAGACGAATATTCAAAGAATCTGTTCTGCTGGTGTTGTTAATGATGTATTCAAACTGCTTGGCGGTGTCCATGAAATTCTTAATTTCATTGTCAAGGTATTCTGAAACAATATTGGTTAATATATATATAGTGAGATGGATTGTAGTACGATACCGAGGGGCATGATGGCATAGCTTGGGTCACTAGCGACGTGAAGACTACCAAAGCACAAAAATCCTATACGTGTTTGAAGTTAAAGACACTAAAAATATTTTTAAAATCTTATCAGTATCTTATGACAAAAACCAAAAGAACAACAACAAAAATGATGATGATGATAACTAAAATCTAAATTCAAGATTGAAATAGGCGGTATTGTTACTCCAATGTTTCCTCGCACCCTCCTCTCCCCTCCCCTCTTCTCCCTCCCCCCTCCTCCCTACAGACTGAGTTGCTCAGCATGGTCCACTCCCCTTTACCTTTGCCAACGGAACCTACCCAGAGAGATTTTATTTAGCATCAGTATTTTTCCAGCAGCCTCTTTCAAGTTGTCCCTGTAACCAGCGATCTTCTCGGCATAGTGAGTCACGTTGAAAGGAATGATGAATGAGTCCGCAAGGTTTAGTGTCACTAGGACCCAGACCCTCGCGGCTGCTTGATGATACTTGAAGGTTGGGTCGATTAGCTTTGAGAGCAGTCGGTATGTATCGTGTAGGGTGTGGTACAAAGGGTTTCCAGCACCTTCAGACTGAATTAAAAAAGATGTTTGACCGAATGAGATTGTTTGATATGTAGCAAATGTCGTAGGAGTTACATACCATAACATTGAAATGGCTTCCCATAAGAATGGTTATCGTATGAGTGGACATTCGGTACTGACTTACAGCACGTACACGGTACGATATGCTGTAATATGGGAAATAGCTTCCCATAAGAATGGTTATTGAATGAGTGGGAAACATACGGTACTGACTTACAGCACGTACACGGTACGATATGCCGTAATATGGGAAATAGCTTCCCATAAGAATGGTTATTGAATGAGTGGGAAACATACGGTACTGACTTACAGCACGTACACGGTACGATATGCCGTAATATGGGAAATGGATTCCCATTGTCTTCGAGTAATTCATCCTATCATGACGCGTAGTGCCGGAAACAGCAAGATACGGTACTGCTACGGTACGATTCCGACTTCCGCATCGTTTTCGTATACAAAAACTGCTCTGTAGCGATGGTCAATACTTACTTTATCAAATGAATACCTTATATCCAAACTGGGTACTCCAATCATGTTATAGAATGCAGTATAATCACTGGCCGCTTTCAATCTTGTTATACTAATTAACGACCAGGAATCAAGGAAACAAGATCTCAATCATCAACAAATTAAAAGTGCATCTTAGCTACTTACTTTATTGAAAGAATATCTAATGTCCAAACTAGGCACTCCTATCATTTGATAAAATGTGCTGTAATCACTGTCTGTACACATTCTTGAGATACTGGTGGTATGGAATTGTGGAAACAAGACATGTGAGACAACAATACAGTATATTACACATGAATGAGAACATTGGAACACAAAACTGACATAATAAGAGATGAAAATGATTTAAAAAGAGGTGGTAAGGATGATGGTGACGATGATGACTATGCTGGTGATGCTAAATCCTATTTATTTATTTATTTATTTATTTATTTATTTATTTATTATTTTGTTTATTTATTTATTTTATGATGGTGAAGGTGACGATGATGACTATGCTGGTGATGATGATGGTGATGATGATGACTATGCTGGTGATGATGCAGTGGCGGATCCAGGGTTTTTCAAAACGGGGTCCTGATCGGGGAATAGATTGCTATGACGTCATATTGACGTCATATGATGTCAAAGTAATAATTTTTTCTTTGCTTTTACTATATGAGTGCTGCTATTTTGAATAAAAATTATAAAACTTGTCTCACCTTATTTAATCAGCCAAAACAAACGACAACTTCATCTTTCGGGGATGTAATCTTTTTAATCAAAATTTACAAAATATATTTTTCTGGATATCCAAAAATTTAAACCTTAAAAAAAAAAAAAATGGCGTTGAAAAAAAAAACGGGTGCAGCGGACCCCGTCGCACTACCCCTAGATCCGCCACTGTGATGATGGTGATGATGATGACTATGCTGGTGATGATGATGGTGATGATGATGAATATGCTGGTGATGATGATGGTGATGATGATGAATATGCTGGTGATGATGATGGTGACTGACGGATATACTTACTGGGGGATATCAGGGTTGTCCTTTTCTGGTGTTGTCCTCCGCCATTGATCAAATACGCTACCAATACCATCAGGAGATGGCACCTCAAAGATAAATGCATCAAATGCCTTTAAAATCCGTCCTAATTTTCTATGTGCAAGAATCTACCGTAGGAATACTCCATAAGTTATTTATGGACCATTTATAACTTCGATAAACAGGATGCATTGTGGTCTAGCTTGAGTACAAACAACATCATATAAGGTATGATGAAAAAAAGATGTTTGTACTCAAGCTAGACCACAATGGACCAAATTGACTATCTCAGAAAAGGTCTATGGGGAGGCTTTTATTGCTTATTCTTGTATGTTTGTTTACTAGTTGTAATCGTTTTACCTTTTTAGCAGCATCGATTAACGCCCAATCCAATAATGGCATCGAACGCGCCAAGAACGTGAAGTTTCCTGTTTCGAACAAGATCAACATTGCACTTCAGAACAATAGTCCCCTTCACAGTTCCCTGCGCCATCTTGAAAGGTAGTCGAGCCTTTGCATCGAAGCGAGACGAACGGTGAACTTGCAATGATAGAGACATGTGAATAATTGTCCAAGGTGTTAAAAATAGGTCTCTATCATTCCAAGCTCGCCTTTCGTCTCGCTTCGATACAAAGACCCGGCTACCTTTCAAGAAGATGGCGCAGGGAACTGTGAAGGGGACTATTGCAAAATATCAAGTGAGATTGGAAACTGGGTAAGTGGGATATCATCAAGTGTTGGCCGACTTCTAGAGGTGGTCATATATAGTCATTTGTTATTCACATCTGATGAAGGAGCTATGTTCCGAAAACGTTTACGCTTACCGGCGTTTTAAATTGTGAACTTTACTGGCTTATAAAGAGAAAGAGAAGAAAATATTTCTACAACATCAATTATAACAAATATTTGCGTTCAAGAAATAGAAACTGGCTTGATCGATTACGGTCGCATGGTGGTCGACTTCCTAAGGTGGCCGTTCTAAAGAGGGTTGGCTAGGACAGGTATTTATTTCTATCAGATGTTTGCTTTCAAGAGATGACAAAAAATGCCTCACACAAGATGTGTGCATAGATGCTCCTGAGGTGCGAGATGTTATTCTTTCTCAATTTGTTCTCAAGGGAATGACACGTGGTCTAAAATGGAAAAACATTACATCCAAGATAAAGAGTCTATGAAGAGTTAAGAGACCATCAGCTGACTTACCATCTGTCATCATATCAACGTTAATATACGCGACTCCACGTGCTTGAAGTATTTTAGCATGTTCCTGTAAAGGATAAAATATTTCTCTGCTCTTAGTCTAGAGCATTTGTTGTGTGAGTCTCCTTACTGGCGCAAGAGTTGGGGTTAGGATATTCGTACTGGAAAAGCGCGTCAGAAGCTATTCACGTTGCGCAAAAAGCCTGGATATTTTTACGAGTTGTTTCGCAATCCGACAACCCCAAGCCACAAGCTACAAATGGGAGAGTAAAAAATCCATCCCCGTAATCTAACTTTTCTTAATTTGCGGTCAATTGTTTTGGTCATGCGACTAACGAGAATGCTGCAGCAATTTATCCTTTTTTATGTTTGTTTTGTTTTGGAAAATCTGTTTTAATGAGGCGTGCGCCTCAACTACGCTCTCAATTTTGCCTTTTAAGATTCGGCGTATTTCATTCCCTGTGTCAAGTCCAGATTGTTTTGATTGTTTTATGATCATGCTGATTGTTGGATGTAACGTACCTCCAGCCATTCAGTAGATCCAATCAGGCCAGACTCTTCGGCATCCCAGCTTGCAAATACAATAGTTCTTCTTGGCTTCCATCCTAAAATAATGATTATACATTATATCCATGACATATTCCACCCATGAAATGAAAGCAATAAAGTAAAGAGGTCTATTTGAGACCTAGATTTCATTTCCAGAAGTCAGGGACCAATAATTTGCCCTTTACTTGGTTAATGTTCGAGGATCAAACTACGCATATTGTAGCTACGTCACTTGGTTTCAAAATGTATTTTATTAATCCTTTCTCTTTCACCTTTCTTCAGGAGCGTCCCGAAGACTCGCGCCAACTCCATCATGGCAGCCGTTCCGCTGGATGGATCCGTACCTCCGTATACCCAAGCGTCTCTATGGTTACCGATAATAACAAGCTGGTCTGAAGATTGAGAAGAACATCGTTAGTAATGACCGGGTTCCTGGTGACCTCGTATATATACTCTATCACATAATGCCGTATAGATATAATAGTAATGACCGGGTTCCTGGTGACCTCGTATATATACTCTATCACATAATGCCGTATAGATATAATCTACTCACCGGGTTTTCTGGTAACCTCGTATATATACCCTATCACATAATGCCGTATAGATATAATCTACTCACCGGGTTCCTGGTGACCTCGTATATACCCTATCACATAATACCGTATAGATATAATCTACTCACCGGGTTCTTCGTGACCTCGTATATACCCTATCACATTATGTATATCTCTTATAACAGACTCGGTATTCACTGTCAGAGTCACTCGTCTTTTATCACTGTCATCAGTCTGTACACCATAGATAATGGGAAGCCCACCTTTCCAGTAGGACTTGGGGAGCTCACCTGTTAAAGTACTGAACACACGAGATCTTTAACTATATATAACGTCGTTTTATTATATGATATGTACAAGGTGAGGTCATTTTATTATGATGTCATCATTTCTTAAGTGACGCCATCTTGGAAGATATCAATGACAACAAGATATTGAGGTCAGAGCAATGACTGTGAAAAACTAACGGTATGGAGGTGACGCGCGGTGACCGTGACGGTGCCGTGTCCAAGTATTCTGATTGTCTGAGGAGTGATCTCTTGCCCAGTGATTGGTTCAAGGATGTCGTCCATTCCCTACCGTGACTGTGCCGTTTCACATGTACAGTTATACGCGATGCGCGCGCTCGACCGCTCCGCGAGCAAATCATCATGGGGTCGGACATGGCACCGCACGGTACGTTAATAATAATAATAATAATAATAATAATAATTTTAATGAGAGCAAAAACCTTTATTTGGAACGTTTTCAAACGCCTCAAAGCGAGGGCATGCAAGAGGACTCAAGGGATTCTAAACCTATTGTTTCAACCAGTATGGCCGCCGCGTGATAAAAGCGAATATCGGGCATTATATACAAACCATTAAAGGCAAATATTCTCAGGATATTTAATCTACTCTTCTATATAATCATTGTTTCAGTTCAGCTCTTACATTTGTTTCAGTTCTTACCTCAACAAGCGCTCAGCGTCACCGTAAGAGATGGGCAGTGAAGGAATTGAAGCAAATTCTTTCTTCATTATCTCCGTGAGTGGTTCGCGATAAATACCATCTGAAATATATATGTGTTTATTTACGTCTCTTTTTGGGTTGGTGATGTAACAAACAGACAAACGGCGAGAATCTCTTCTTAAGAGGAAAAAGAGACAGTCTAAATATAGTATGTTACGTCACTCTCTTGATTCAAGGGTTTTTCTTTGGTTTCTCCGGTCTTCCACCGTCTGCATGAGCCATACAGCTAAATTCTAATTGGATCTGTAAGTTAGTTAGCCATACCCTGACTTAGATCAGCCCAGAGGCTGTTTCGGGGTTCGATATATCTGTGAGTTAGCCATGCCTTGACTTACATCAGCCCAGAGGTTGTTTCAGGGTTCGATCTGTGAGTTAGCCATGCCTTGACTTAATCAGCCCAGAGGTTGTTTCTGGGTTTCGATAAAGTTTAAAGGGTTTTTATACTGTTAGTGTTTGCTTACCGATGGAAGGGTAGAAGGGGGTCAGTAGGTCTCCTCCACCTTTAGACGACTTGACTGATCCCCTGGGTACAGCAGTACTTGGAAGCCAGTTGTAGTCTGGGTAAACCTTGTCAATACCTTCTCGCGCAAAGTCTTCTGGGTCAGCATACAATATCACACCGATTGCTCCTGCTCTTGCTGCGCGCTCGACCTTGATTTTAAGACGATAAATTAAAAAGACAACATGGGTTTCCTGTGGCTAGGTAGAGAGAGAGAGAGAGAGAGAGAGAAAACTGGACAGAGAAGAAAAAAAGAAATCGCTTGTTTTAGTTTTCAAGCGGTTTTTTGCAGACACAGGAAGACCAGTAACCACAATTTTTGTATCAACATTTCCTTACCTTCTGTCCTCTTCCCCCGCGGCCATATCTAATGATCGCAATTTTCCCCGTCAAGTTAACTCCTGCTTCTTTTAGCCTCTTGAAGTCTTTTGAACGTCCAAAATACACATACACAAGCTTGCCCTGAATATCAGAATGGAAACAACTTATCATTAATCCACTATAAAGTTGAAAAAGGGGATTAATGTATGCAATATTGAATTATGGGAATGAGTTTAGGTGCGCAGTCAGAGGAACTCCTTCTTTTGGGACAATCTTTTAAGCACAATTTTACATTATTTATTTTTCCTGATAAATTTAGAACCATACCTCCAGACTTAGTGCTGAAGCGCAGTATGACAGCGCGAAGCATTTACGGCTATGCCGGAGATTTCGACCCCGACACCGCTATACGAGGACTTATAAACTCATCAGGAAGCTCGGCCGAAGCCTAAGGGAGAGGTTAGTCGCCCCTTTGACCGTGGATGATTAACGTCCATCAAAAAGAAATACCACAAAAACTACATTGTGTTTTCCTCTTTTTTCTAGTTTTGTAGCACATCAGGTTTTGACGGGCACGCATGCGCAAGCTTAGGAAGCGCTTCGTTTTTACACGTGGAAAAGAAGAAGAAGAAAAAACAAGAGGATAATAATTCACCTTAACGATACCGGACGGAGAGAAAGCGTTGAACGGAGGCTGAACATTGGTCATATTTTCAGCTGGATCTAATATTTTCTCAAAGGACCTGCTCCTAAAGAGCTCAGTTCCTGTCTCTTCTGTTAGCGTCACAGACCCTGGCGATCCTGGAATCGATAGAAGAATGTTGTACTTCTTGATCTCGACTTTGTCAAAACCGTATTCAACGAATCGCTTTTGGATTTCTAGGGCTCTTTGGTAGTTTTCTTCTGAACCTGCGACGTGTGGCACACCAGCGTAATATCTGAATTTAAACGTTGAACATTGATTGGGAATGAAGGATGCGCATGCACTCTCGTCTCAACAATTGTTTTAGGGTTTGATCTGTGAGTTAGCCATGCCCTGACTTAGATCAGCCCAGAGGTTGTTTCAGGGTTCGATCTGTTAGTTAACCATGCCCTGACTTAGATCAGCCCAGAGGTTGTTTCAGGGTTTCATCTGTGAGTTAGCCATGCCCTGACTTAGATCAGCCCAGAGGTTGTTTCAGGGTTCAATCTGTGAGTTAGCCATGCCCTGACTTAGATCAGCCCAGAGGTTGTTTCAGGGTTCAATCTGTGAGTTAGCCATGCCCTGTCTTAGATATGCCCCGAGGTTGTTTCAGGGTTCGATCTGCAGTGAGTTAGCCGTACCCTGACTTAGATCAGCTCATGCAGAGGTCTTTTGGAGTTCAATCTTTAAAATGGAGGGTGTTTTACTATGGCAATATTTAGTGTGGAAACTTACTCTAAATTTTGTCGTATTTTTTCAGCAGATATCTCATTAACTGCGTCAGAGTGAAGGGTCTTTATATCAAGGGTACTCTTCTCTATAAAGTCCCGCTTAACGTGTGACCGCGTGCCCAAAGCACACGAGCAAGATGCCAAGAGCAATAGGATTACAAGGCTAGGTAGAATCATAATTTTTTTTCCAATCAAATGCTTTGATATGAGTTTTTGGTCAATCTTCATGATAATAACCTGAAAGAAAGAAAACCATCAAAGTGTTGAACATGTATTAATGTCATTGGTCGTTCAGACGATGAACCCATTTAAGTATTGGGATGTATTTACATCCCTATCACCTATGAATTAGAGGGCATCGGTATCAGATGTTATAACCTATGCATAATTATATAGAATGGGTTGCCTGTGGTTGATAGAGAGAGTAAGAGAGGAAGCCAGAGCGACGGACATTCCTCGCTAGGTGAAAGAAGAGTAAGTTGTTGTTGTTGTTGTGAACATGGATGTATCTTATCCTCGGACATGCACATATGTGTAAGTAATCCATGTCTTCAGTTTTTTCATGTATACACGCGTTCTTATGTGAGATTTTTTGTTGTTATTATCTAGCGAATCGTGTAGACCCGAACTTGTGTAATTGTATAGACCTGAACTTGTGAATCGTGTAAACGAGTATACCTTGTTGAAATGAAAACTTGAAACTTAAAGAATTATACGCATATCGACTATATTGTCCTGGGATTGGTTTGAAATCATTATATCAGATTTAAATCAACTGGTTGGAAAGCTACTGAGGTTATTGACAAATATTCTATATCGATAAAAAAGGAAAATATAGAAAGATAGAAGAAGAACGAAACATCAAAATACTTTCGTGACATGCAACGAGATTAATGACATTTTTTTCGTATTTTTGATAAAATTTAGAAATGGTTAAGGTTTTTGATTTTAGAAATATTTTATGCTCAGTTTGCAGTCATAAATGAATTCAACAAGAGAAGAAGATTGAAATATGAAAGAAAAAGAAAGAAATAACAAGGAAGTAAAAAAAACCCGAAATAAACTGACATGGGATGAAAATAATATAACGTGACACTTGCTGACATCTTATTCAAAAGCAGTTAAGAATTAACCACTTTGTTATTTCTGAATTGAATTTCTTCAAAAAACATAAAATGTAAAAGGGGCACTTGATTGACCTGTCCTTGACCCTCAAAAACCATCTTGGCTATATTACTTATACAATAGACTGGCGAGCATCAACTTGATCGTCATTATCATTTGGAACTGGGTCATTCAACTCTTCAGTTCTAGCTCAAGGTTTACTTCAGTAAGGCTGAGAAACCTTATAATATCAAAAATTGAGGACCCTTGCGGTCTGATGAAATTAGAGTAATGCATTGTTTTTTTTACTTACCATAAATAAGAATCAAGGTCAATAAATTCTGGTCTTGACTTGTTATTTTCAATTGTCCACTTCTAGCTAACTAATCAACCCTTATCCGGGTCAAAGTGTTCTGGAGACTTTTTAGTCTGATTTTAGTTCCAAAATATAGCTGTTATTCAGGTTGGAAAACATCACTAAGAATTGCTAAATAAATACGAGAAAAATGAAAAATTATATTATGAAAACATTTCTGTAGGAATAACTTATTAATGATTTTATTTTAGATTAATATTTGATGGACAGCACTCGATGGTTGGTTGATAACCAGGTGAGCAAGTCTTGTGTTTTTTTTGTACAATGTCACAACCTGTTATAGAAAGAGCAAAAATGAAGGGAGAATGAGAAAGTTTGTAATTAATGTGTGAGAATCGGCAATTGTTCTTTAAAAGCCGTTTTTTAAGTACTTTTTTTTTTAAATTTTTAAACTTTTACTGAAGTTTTCTTTCAATCAACGTGGATGTTCTTTTCCCGCCATTTTTGTGTTGCTAAGTGATATTTTGACGCGCTGGTTTGTCCATATTTAGTGATGTAGACAATGGATGGCCGTATATGGAGAGTGCTTACATTAACCTTGCTTGTCTTCAAATATACGGCGCTCAACTTCACCTCATTTATTCAACAGCTTTTCCACTAAAAATGCCAGGAATAACCCTTGATTTTTGTGGTTTTATCACCTAACTCCTTCTAGACGTATTCTGAATTTTCATACGGAGAAAAGGATTTTTCTTCTCGTGTTTTTGGCTGCCGGAATGGACGAAAAGCAGGAAGGGAAAACTTCCTGAAACATTTTGGCACGAGTTGTGAACACTTGAAAAACCCGACGGTTATTGACCTGAACAACTGGCCTTGGAATTAATCCTTCCTTATCTAGGTTCTAAGGGACTATGGAGGCTGAGGTAGGGCTCACAAGTTATTTAATACTCTTTTATACGGCGGGAAAAGGTCGCGATTGACTCATAGCCTTGTAATTTTATCCTTGTGTGATTGAGTTTTCTACGCATTTAACGTATGCTTTATTTACTGTATTTCTTCTTGATGTGCAGTGGTGTGTATATGACTGTGACCTATTGATATTATTCTTTTTATAGTTAAAAGACTCGTCCAGGGTAACAGAGGAAGCGATTCTTGATAGTCTTTTCTATGCCTGTGATGTACAAAACTCTGGTTTTGTTCCTGTATCAAGGTTGATAGAATATCTTCGTTCAGCCATCGCCGTAGATTCTCCTGATAATAATAATCTTGAGGTAAAGACTTATCATCTGATTATAACTTTAAACCCTTCGCCAACAATTTCAAGCGTTTTCGGTTGAGTTCCCTAAGTTTGTGTCTTCTTTCTGGGACAACAATGTTTCTAATTGATCCATAAACATATATTGGGCCAAATCCCACAGCGCGGGATGACCGAGATTATGTTCTTTTTTGTTTGTTCTTTGATGTTTTACTTTACATAAACCATATCAGTAGCTGTCATAACTGAAAAAGCCAGATGTATCCTAAGAAATCCAGCTTTTAAGTCCGATTTGTGGTGGAATATCACAAATTTGTGGTAATCTGAATGAAAGAACGGAGGATGGAAGGATGACAGATCGAAAAAAAAAATCGTGCTCATTAATTGAAAATGTGTCGCGGATAATTTATTTTATTTTGAAAACGTTTTTATACTTAACACTGGTGTACATTATTATAAATTTCTACAATAATTTAAGCTAATTCTTACGATTTTTATCTGCGTACTTTTTCATAATTTTGATAGAAAAATGAGGCCGAATTGAAAAATTATATTTCGAACCTGAAAGCTTGCCAGATGTATATATTTAGAAATTCAAAATAAGTATTATTTTGACTAAGTAATCATTTCCCACATATAATCATAGCCAAACATTTTGGTATAATAAGAATATATTTTTGTGCTTAATAGCCACTATATTAGCGTAGTCAAGCCATACATAGCTAATAGAACAGACGAAATACCCTTTTTTCAAGAGATTTGGAAGTTGTTGTTAGATATAAACTTATATGAATATTTTGGTGATTGGTCAATTATAGAATAAATTTTGTTCAAATAATCTTGTCATTCTAAAGGTATATTATTACCATACTCATAATAATGCATAAAATTAATATTTTTAATATTCCTAATAGATTTCTAATAATTAAAATAATAATTGCAGGACATATTGGTCTAATTTGATATTTATAATAGTAATAATAATAATAGTAATAATAATAATAGTAATAATAATAATAGTAATAATAATAATAATTAGTATAAATACAAAGGTGATTATACAAAATCGCGCGCTCTGATTGGTTTTCTATCTCGGATTATCAGCCGATAATCACCTTTTCGGACAAAATGGCTGTCGCGCTTTTAAAAAATAAAATATTTTCACTTTCAATGTTGTTTCCTTCTTTCTTTTTTGAAATAATCACCTTTTTATTTATACTAAAACAATTATTCACCTCAGGCTCAGTGATTATCGATGAATATTTACCTCGCAGCTCGAAGACTCGCCGCTCGGTAAATATTCATCGATAATCACTTCGCCTTCGGCGAATAATTGCTAAATAATGATGATACTTAGCTCAGCAATTTTTATCAGACTTCAAATTTCCCCTTTTTAGAAAAATAAATATGAAGATGATCTACGATAGTATGTTATTTTCACATTTGAAGATATCATCACTATGGTAACATACTTCTTATAGCAGAAAAAAAGCTCAAAAAAGCTTTCTTTTCTTTTTCATTGATAATTATATAATAAACAGAATATTACATTGGCGCTTGGAGATACAAATTTTATCTTCTCATGTTGAAAATCTCTAACTCGTTCGCTGCGCTCACTCATGAGAGGGTTTCCATGAGAGATCTTTTCAACACTCGATAATAAAATTTGTATCTCCGCGTACCCATGTAATATCCTCTATATTCTTAATAGATTCCTAATAATAATTAGTAATAATATATCAGTTTAAAATTAAATATATTTAAACATTTATAAATCTTTTTTGCTTATAATTAATTGCCATGTTTTACTGTTTTAATATCACAAAGAGTAGATTGATAAATGTATTCATTTTGTCAGGAAAAACAACGTCTGGAAGTTGAGTAGTTTAATGGGAAGATCTTTTTATACTCTTGTCGGTAAAGTAAACAAATTGATAGTATAAAACCTTTTTGTTGTATCACCTTTTTTCATCCTGTTTTGTAAAGTGTGTGTATAATCAACAGCTTAATTCATTCAGGGGAGGAAACCCTGACATCTCAAGTGAATAATTGAAACATTTGGTTTCCAGAAAAGTGATGTTAATGGCTGCCTAGAGCATTTTTTTTTGAAAAAAAAGTATTTCCTAAGCTCCAATCCTCTCAAGATTTTTGGTCATATTCCCAATTTAATTTTGTATTTAACTCAGCTGAGCCTTACTTAGCATTCATAAATGTATTTTTCATATGCTACTCAGGTAAAGCCATTTAAAGCAATCTTTCCCAAGAGGTCCTACTTGGAATAAATTGTGTGGGAAAAACAGTGACTTTTTTGAAATATATTTTTAAGAAATAATGTGTGGGGTTTCCCACATGCATAAATAATACCATTCTCATAGATGAAATAGATGAAATTTTGAAAAATATTTTAGTAATCGTGTACTTAATTTTTACAATATTTTATTGTTATGTGTAAAAATAATATTAATTAATATACCAAAATGGATGTGACAATCTTAAAATCAATGATGTATTACTTAAAATATTTTCATGGTGACATGTTGTGTATATATTTTATAATGAGTGCCTGAGGCGAAGGGCTTTAAACTAAGACGAAGTAAAATAAAAATATTGTAGACTAAATGAATAATAAGAATTACAAGTTTTCAAGTTAAGAATTATAACAGAAAATTAGATTATTAGTATGTGAATCAATTTAAAAGAAATATTTATTCTTATTTCATTCAGTTAATGTATACCACAACATTTTGTTCAAAATAAAAAAATAATAAATAAAAATAAAAAAATTTAATAAAAATGGACAATGAAGATTTGATCTAATTGAAATAAAAAAATAAATAGAAAATAAAAAATTATTTAGCAGGAGATAAATTTGCCAATAAATTCCAATTTCATTATATTTTGAATCATTTAATTTTAAAATTATTTTCATGTACATTATTTTGATTAAATTATACAATTTTGCCTGTATTTTACATTGTACTTGATCACATATATATTAGTCTTTTTTCATTATTGCATTTTTGAATGTGATTTATTAAGCATTTATATTTTTGATCATATAAATTATTTTTTCTCGAGAGGGGATGTTGATTACTGCAAGACGACACATACAGCTGCATGTTTTTCACTGCTTGGTGTCGCTTTCAATTATGTTGGAAAATTATTTTTCATACCAAACATGTATTTTTGATAGTAATTATTTTTTCTATGGTTAATCATATTACGCTTCCTTTATTTTTGAGGGATGTTGTTGCAACAAAAACAGCTGTGTTTACACTCCGCTTGCTGCTGATTTTCCATTTTGTTGTAAGAATAAGAACGTGATACATTAGACAGTATTCTTATTTCACTTCCCTTATGGCCAATGATTAAATTACAGCTTCCTCTGTTTCCATAAAGAAAGGGTTTATATTTGTTTATACGATATAATATTATAAGCTAATACATCAAATTCAATTAGCAAAGAATGTTCTAGTGTTGTTTTTAAACTTTAAACCGAAGTTCACACATTGGAATAAGTTGAATTGGGATGTTAAATTTACAGTCATTGACATGTTGACAAGAAAAGGTTTACGTAGCATGATTAAGCTAGTCTAGTCATGAAATATCTCAGCTTGTATGATACTTTATTTCTCTGGAAGCAGTCTTTCCCATTTTTCCATTCTCTTTTCATTTGGTTTCAATTGGCAAAAGGGAAGGGAGAAAAAAAAGGAAACTCTACCCCTAGTGAAAGATGATGTCTATGAGCTTCAGGTAGTAACATATCTGTTGATCCTTTTATCTGGACTAAAGTACTCATTCAATGTCAGACAATATAGCCCTGCATTAGTAATTGATACATTTAAAGTAGTAGATTAACTTACCTCAATATAGTTCACATTTATCAAGCTAAATTCCCATAATCAATAAATTATTAGGCCATGTATAAGTAACATCTTAGGGTAGAATTGTCAATTTACATACAGAAAAAACAAGGATTGTATGTACACAGGTTGTTATTGAATTATTTGTCAGCTGCTGGTTAACTTGTAGTCTGTGTGCAGCCTTACTAAACTCTCGTTACAGTTTAGTCAGGCTGCATGCAGGCTAGTTAACTTGCAACTGTTTTATTTTTGATCCTCAGCATGTTCTATATTATATTGAATCCTATGAATCCTATAACTGATCATTGAAGTACTATTGATAATATTATAATTATTGCCGGGGTAGGCCGAATAAAGAATAAATTTAAGGCAAAAAACATTTTTTAAGCTTTGAATGCCAGAATATTTTATTTTAATAATTGAAATCCTAAAAGGATTGCTCATAATTACCTACTGGGTATATGAATAGCAATCAGTATCATTAGTTTATAAGTTCTCATTCTTAATAATATTTTACTGTCAGTGAATTAAACCGTTGATATTTTTGATATTCTTCCTCCATAATGTTATTTATTTTGTGCATTTATTGTCTTTGAACTTACAATAATTCATTCAAGAATTAAATATTTAAGCATCTTTGAATAGATTTGAAGGGAGGTTTTAAATAATTAACTCCCATACCATTAACCATGTAACAACAATAATTCAATACCAATAACTTAAAAAGGGAATTATACAACCTGGCAGCCCGATCTAGGTTTTTGGCTTCCGTCAATCAAATTTCCAACAGTCTGAGTTAGTAATTTTTGATTGATGGGTTCAAAAAATCCAAGCATCTGACAAGACATAAAGGGGTAAATTTATTTATTTATTTAAACAATTTGCCAATGGCAGAATTTGATAATGGCAGGTGATAAAAAAATAGAACATAAGTCCCCTACAAGGCATATCACCCGAATCCAACGCATGTTAAATATACTAACCAACCCTAAACCAGGTTAAGATAGAATCCTGATTTTGTTTCGATATTCTTTAGTTTGCCGATAATCTAGATGATCTATCCTTGATTCTGGATCCAGAAGGTAAAGATGTTCATATTGATATTGCAACTTACCAGGCCGGCATTAATGAATGGATAGAAGACATCAGGAAACGAAGGTATCGTCACTGGTATCAGCTATGTAATTAACCATATTTAAATTATTCTTAGCTAGCATTGCTATGCACTCAGATAAGATTCATAAACAAAAAAATGAGGTCGATAAATTTAAATAGATGAAAATCTTGTCTCTTGAATGGTAACAAATTCATTGAGTCTTTACTCCTTCTGGTTAGTTTTACTCTTTCAAACATTTTTCTTTTCTCAAAAAAATTACTGTAGTATATATATTATAATAGACTCTTTAATTCCTCACTGTACTCTGAAGATGACTTCGGCTCAGATTGACCAAACGTCAGTCATCAACAACAACAGTCTTTCTCAAGACTACACTCACCTGGATGATCACAATACCCACTCTACTAAGTAAAGACTCCCTTCAAAATTATCTCAGATAAGTCAGACTCTATCAGGAAAACCCTTTTTCTTAATGGAGTTTTTGGTATTTCTATTGAATTTTTGGATCCAAGATAATTTTAATTGAAGTCTCTAGTATAATGGTAAGAATTATCACACTGCTGTCAAGATGACATTGATCAATGTGGTCGGAACATTTAAAAAATAACTACATTGGTGTGGTAAAAAAAAATGTTGAGACCTCTGTATTTACTAGATTGTGCTCACGTCCGTCACCTTTGATTTAACATTAACTACTATACATATAGCTTGGATGCTTCAGGATCACAAGTATGATTGATATATATTATATATATATAAAATCAGCCCCTTAAAAATATAATGTTAATTTAAGATTAGTTTATTTTCAAGGTTTCCAATTTAATTCTTATCAGCTACTACAGACAGACATAACAACTTTCTCTGTCTGACTGTTTCAGCTTTGCAAGTACCGATGAAGATTTTCTATCAGCTGTATCCATCAATTGTGCAGTGAGTATATCAAAATGTGATGCTTTTATCTCCAAGAATATCTTGAATGTTAGATACAGCTGTATGATATTTGTATCATAACTGTGTTTCAATGCCTTCTAAATTCAAATTCTCTGGTATCAGAACAACAGAGAATTTATTTCAACAGCTGAGGCACTCACCTGGAGAAATTGTAATTCAAAATTATCAAATATTTCAAGTTAAACATATTCATTCCTTACTCTTAATATTTCTGTTTTAGTCTCCTACTTTTGAACCGGTTCAAGAGCATGGCCAACAGCAAGGTTAATCATTGATAACTCATTTGAATATCTCAATTTATATTTCCTTTTCCCCCACTTGTTTTCATCAAGTAATATTTGTTTCTTTGATTCTTGTTTTTCAATTGTTAATTCTTTGTTTTCCAGCAAGGAGCACACCGAATCTAAGCTCTGACAGTGTAGAAGGAATCGGAGGAGAGTCACCCAACAAGAGTGACTGGTAAGAAATGTATTATGCTGCTATTTATCTGAGTGAGGCATACATCCTGTTTTTCAAGGTTAGAGTCCAGGGGCGCTACTCGAGGGTTTCAATAGAAGGCGGCTGTTGGCAGTCGATCGCCGAGTACTTAGTTTCATACCACTGGCTATTTTACAAATTCGTCAATAAATAAGAACTAAAATTAGTGGACACAGACGCCTACATTTAAATCCAATCCATCTACTTCATCTATTATTGAAACCCCTAGCTACTCTTGTACTAATTGAAAGTCCTGTTTTTATAATTGTTAGGGATAGAACAGCAGAGATGATGTCGACAATTGAAACATTACAGCTGAACAATAAAAGACTTTTAGAACAGCACTCTATCATACAAACACAGGTGATGAAAGTTTAACAAATGCAAGGTTATGTAAGTGAACAGTCAAATAAATGGATGAATGATGGGTAGTAGTAAAAAATGTGACCCCAAAATTGGTGTTGGTAGAGTGGCAGTAGGGTGTAAGTAGGGTGTCAGTAGGGTGTTGATAGGGTTGTCAGTAGGATGTTGGAAGGGTGTCGGTAGGGTTGTTGGTAACATATTAGTAGGGTGTTAGACTGTCAGTAGAGTGTCAATAGGGTGTTGGTAGAGTGTTGGTAGGGTGTCAGTAGGGTGTTGATAGGGTTGTCAGTAAGATGTTGGTAGGGTGTCAGTAGGATGTTGGTAGGGTGTCAGTAGGGTGTTGGTAGGGTGTCAGTAGGGTGTTGATAGGGTTGTCAGTAGGGTGTTGGTAGAGGGGCAGTAGCGTGTTGGTAGAGTCTTGGTTGGTTGTCAGTAGGATGTTGGTAGGGTTCAGTAGGGTGTTGATAGGGTTGTCAGTAGGATGTTGGTAGGGTGTCAGTAGGTTGTTGATAGGGTTGTCAGTAGGATGTTGGTAGGGTGTCAGTAGGGTGTTGATAGGGTTGTCAGTAGGATGTTGGTAGGGTGTTGATAGGGTGTCAGTAGGATGTTGGTAGGGTGTCAGTAGGGTGTTGATAGGGTTGTCAGTAGGATGTTGGTAGGGTGTCAGTAGGGTGTTGATAGGGTGTCAGTAGGGTGTTGGTAGGGTGTCAGTAGGGTGTTGATAGGGTTGTCAGTAGGATGTTGGTAGGGTGTCAGTAGGATGGATGTTCATTTATCAATTTATTAATAAGAGTGCTCTTCAAAAATGTTGTAGATGGAGCAAACAGAAGATGGAAACACTCAACTCAATAATGAACTACAGACATTGAAAAAACAACTGCAAAGGTAACAAGCTGATTTTAAATTATATGTCCTTCACTCAATACCCCACAAACAGACCACATGAGTCTTCCCCTTAAAATGAGCAGAAATGAAAAGAGCACCACAATATTAGTAAGGAGATGGAGTTTCAGCTCATAATGTCAACTATAGGGAAATTGCCATTAAACACAAAATCAAAACTGTGTGGTCCCTAAAAATATCCACACCCCACTAATAATGGAGGAAATTGGAAATTTCAGTCAGAGAAAAAACAAAATTACAACAGGTTTGTATGGAAGAACATTGGAAATTCCAGAGGGGTGGGGTGATCCTTTTGCAAATATTCTCCATGGTGGGGTATAAATATTTTTATGAACCACACATATTTTATAAGGATTTTGTATAGGAAAATTAGCTTTGAAAAGAAAAGAAAGAAAATTTGGAGGGGCTAATCATCTTTGCTTGCAGCTGAAGAGCTGAATTACGAAGGACGCAGCTCAACGTGGTCGAGTCAAAGGCATATGACAAAGAGCAAATGAAAGTCCAGGATCAGTTAGATTATAACATGTATTCACTCTTGTACAACCCCTAATCATTTGTTTGTTTTAGTTTACAAGGGACTGCAGCTAAATGCAAGGAGCTACAGAGAGAAAATTCAGAACTA
The DNA here is from genome assembly GCA_964019055.1 of Anthopleura xanthogrammica. Classification (NCBI taxonomy): domain Eukaryota; kingdom Metazoa; phylum Cnidaria; class Anthozoa; order Actiniaria; family Actiniidae; genus Anthopleura; species Anthopleura xanthogrammica. The sequence goes on along the minus strand of OZ025219.1, from coordinate 9,973,477 downwards.
AGACAATCTGGTAAACACAAGATTTGAATATTTATTTATTGTTATAAGTACTAATTCCAATCTTTGAAAAATTTCAAGTATTCCTATGAGGATTTAAAAAATTTTTTTTTTGTTACATAAATAGTTGCAGAATCAGAAGAAAAAATAAATGATCTTAACAAAAACAATTCATTACTGGTATGTATATTATATATAGTCACCTAGTTTAACATTGCATTCTGATTGGTTTAGAACTATGCTGTATTAGTGAATAGAGCATGGTGCAGCTGACACCATCCACAAGTGTGCAGGCTGCTTCACAAAGAATTGTAAGAAAACAAACAGTTAGCTCTCAGAGTTTTTATGCCACAGTGCAGGGACCATTAAGAGGGAAGGGCTGAGTATCATCTAAATTTCAGTCTCACTAAGTCTTAGCCTTCCTGACTTTCTCTTTACACATATATACAAGTCTGACAAATTTTCCAATCTAAGCGCCCGCCCCCCCCCCCCAAACTTTTTATGGTGCTCTGCAATCCTTGTACATTTTTTGGTCTATTTGGGCAAGCCTGTCCTGCCTGTTCTCTGACAATAGTAACTTTAATCTAAAAAAAAAAAGAGTTGCTCTTTACCTCTCTTTATCTCTCTTTACCTCTCTTTACCTCTTCCTTTACCTCTCTGCAGCTTAAAGAAAGACAAAACCTGGAAGCCTGTATTGAGCAATTGCAGTCAAAGGTTAGTGTTAATATTTAGCAGATTCTTCACTTTTACTTCTATTAAAATAATAGACCTGTTTATCTTGTGTGTAATGCTTTCCCTTTTCACGCCATGTGTCATTCTCTGGGGAATAAGATTCTTTATTTTGTTTGAGTTGTATCCATATATTCATGTGTCTTCTCGTGCACAAACATTAAACAAAGAAATGATACTCTAGGGAATGACACATGGTCTGAAATGGAAAAAAAAAATAACGCCCAAGTCAAAGTCTATTACACAGAAGTTAGTTACATGACCAAGTTCCAGGATTTTTATTTTTGTATTTATCATTTGTTTCCCAGCTGATCTCCATGCAAGTTCAGCTTGAAACCTTAGAGGATGAAAGAAGAGCATTAAACGAAGCATTAACAATGCAAAAAGTATGGTTTGTAATAATTGTCTGTTGTCAGTGATGATAAGACTACATTTTATCGATTCCTTGAAACAACCTACAGCTGTATTGGTGTCTCACTGCATTACTGTTTGTATTATTGATAGCAAGTGAACATGAAACTCGAAGAATTACAGAATGTCAAAGAAGACTTAGTACAGGTATGTAACAGTCCTGGGAGGGGGGGGGGGATGGTAGCTGATTACGTTATCTTTATTGCCTCTATTACCATCATCATTGTCATCACCATCATCGTCATCACCATCACCACCATCATCATCATCAATGTCTCAACGTCATCGTCATCACCATCATCATCACCATCATCATCATCTTAACGTCATCGTCATTATCGTCATCATTCACATCGTCATTATCATCAACATCACCATTGTCATCATCACCACGACCATGACTACCATCACGTATTGTCACCACTATCTTCACCGTCATTATACATAGCCATCATCTTCACTACTATTAGTTCCATCATCACTTTTCCGTTATACACACCTCCATGATTAATAAATAATAATCTTTCTCTTTTATCCTCAGGAATCTTCGTCTAAAACTGAATACCTATCATCTGTCATCAACGAACTCTCTCTCGCTAATGAGGTTTGTTACAGCAAGCAATTCATTCTAGCTCTGGCGATCAGCGCATTAAGTTAGCAAACGTGTGTGCATGTGTCTGCATAGCAACATTTCCCAACAGTGTTCTGCAAATCCCCAAGTGCTTTATATCTGCACATTAAAATAGCCGTTAGTTTGGATAGGAGTGATGTAATAGAAAATGCTGTGTGTGCTCATAAAACACGCACTCCCAACCAATCAGAAAGGGAGATTTATGACAATTATATTGTTTTAATTCCAGGACTTAAAAACAGAGAAAAACAAACTACAAGAAGCAGTCACAGATTTAAATGATGAACTAGTAAGGTATGGACCAATCTAGAGGCTCGTAACGTTGATGTGTTGGGAGAGACCAGTCGCTTTAGTTGTTATTGTGCTAGTGATCTTTTTATTATCATCATCACCACCATCATCACAATCAACATCATCATCACCATTAATTTCATCATCAAATCATCATCATCACCATAATCAGAACCACCACCATCATCATCATCATCATCATATCACCATTATCATATCACTACCATCATCATCATCATCATCATGTCTTCATTCATCATCATCATAATCACTATCATCATTATTTTCCGTCGTACATAATTCTTACCCCATGAACTGTTTATTGCAGACTACGAAAGGGCAGCACATCTGACTTATCATCACCATTTCGAACTCCACACCATACAAGTACACCAAATAAAAGACCTTATTCACTGAAACAAGAACTACAAGATCAACTAGTAAGTACTGCGAACGCGATCTGGGTATCCTTGAAAACACTCAATTTCTGAATCTGAAATCGTATCACTCCAGCCCTGTAAGGAGCTCTTCTGTGAGAATCGTTCCACACGCATTGCCACTACATTCACTATATACAACACACAACACACAACGCTCAACTCACGTGTTTATTTTATGGAGAGAGAAAAACCCTCGTGGCAAGGAAGGGAGAGAACAACACATCAAACAGGCATGAAGTACACAGGAGTGAGAGACAACGCCATAACAGCGCATGCCAACCATGCGACACTCGATTTACCTGCTTGAACCGCAGGAACCTGTCCTCTAAATTACGTCTGTGTTGCAATGGAAGGCGTCTTTCTAGCGAATATAGAGTAAACCGATGGCTTAAGACGCGGGTACCATTTGCGCGCGAACTTGATGCTTTCGGTCAAGAGTGCATTTGTCTTGTATGTGTGTAATAGCCAAGGTGCATGAGCTCGAAATTATAGCATAAAGCATGATGGGAAAGTGAGTTCTTACGCTTTTTTGGCTCCTTTAAAAATTCATTTGACAATTTTTCCTTCAATATTTTCTATGGAAATAAAAGGATTTCTGATAGTTCCTTTGATTTCCCTGTTACATTTTTAAAGAACTCACTTTCCCAGAGTGCCGGCTTTGTGAGCTTTGATGCACATTGCCTATTGTACTTAGTCATACTTCAATGAATGTCTTTTATATTATAAAATTTGCAGACATATGATAGCAAAGGCTTACCATCACCTCTAGTTGGTACAAGCATGCGCAGTGAAGACCTCAGTATGTCATCTCAGCCAGCAGAAGCTGACCATTCTTGGCTCTCCGTGGTATCAAGTGATGCAACCAATACCTCGTTAGAAAGATACAGTATTATTGCATCTCAAGTGGTGAGTCACCATATTTTACAACCCACTTGATAAGCCAATCGATAGATGGAGTTAGAATTTAGAAGTTCATTGTTTTGGAGAGAAAAAAAACAGGAGAACCCGGAGAAAAACCCTCGAAGCACAGGAGATAACCAACAAACAACTCTACTCGGTGTTTCTTTCCTTATCGATATTCCAGTTATTTTCGTAGCACGTGTAATTCTCTTGAGTATTAGAGCAGATTTCGCATGAGTGTGAAAAGTCACGGCACGGTTCAGTGCGGCACGCACACGGCACCGAATGTGGAATGTTTGCATACACGGCACGGCATGGCACTGACACGGTCACGGCAAGGCGTGGTCCGTGTCATACGAAAACTGCTCTATTTCTTTTTACTATTAAGGTTTCAGAACAGCGAGATTTGAAATAGGAAATGGTTATGGCACGGCAAGTTCATATCGCATTTTTCACAGTATTCTACGAAATATTTTCCTTCCAGGCGAATGAGTTCAAGGAGAAGAAAGAGAAAGCTCTCCGTCAGATAGAAGATTTGTCTAGCTTGGATAAGAGCCCAGATATGAAGGAAAAACAGAAGGTTAGTATGGCATGAACTCCACTAACCAAAACCTTTCGCGGGTGGGGAGGGGCACTTAAATTCCAGGGTTAAAACCAGAGGCCAAAATAGGGGGCTCCATGATTTCACTTCCAGAGGCGGTGGGTACCGGGTAATCTAAACCGGATCCCGTAATGGTAAGATAGCAATTATTTTAATTATTTTGAACAATTATTTCGAAATGTTTTAAAGTGGATATTGCTCCTTAATTTATTTTATGCGCTTCCTGTGGATTTGGCAGGAACTTTCGCGCTAAATAGTGCGCTTGCCGCGCTAACTCTGGGACATCGTACGCTAATGTCTTGATATGGGATTCCTTTGGTTTTCAGGTGTTAAAGCTCCAGTTGAACCAGGAAGTAGATCAGTTTGCTGAGAAGGTCAATTTGCTGTGTTTGAAAAAGAAAAACGCGGAGAAAAGATCAGCTAAGCTACTGGTTGCTATGAGAAAGCTGAAAGGTGAACCCTTATATTAAACGTAGGCTTGTTAAGGTTATGATGCATTTCTATGCACGGACGAAAAAAACCAAAACCCCAAAACGGACGTACATACAGACAGATGAATGGAGAGACAGACAGTTGGGAAGACAGACAGACAGACAGACAGACAGACAGAGACAGTCGTACAAAAAGATAGACACATACACAAACATAGGGATGGACAGACAGACATACAGACAGACAGTCAAACAGATTGAAGTCAACAGCCACATAGAGGCAGACAGACAGACAGAAAGACAGTCAAACACTTGCACACACGCAAGCCATGAATACACAGAATAAGCTACTAAGACGTCAAAGTGTGCTTGAGTCCCTGTGCGCGAGCGTCTAAACCAGTACATTTGTTGTTTCAGAGGATAGCCAGCTACTACAGGAAGAGAGAGATAAAGCCTACCAAAAGCTTGGTAACATGTCACTGAACACTGATCACCTGGATACAAGGTTAGTGGTGTTTGATTTACTTTATCCATCAGTATTAAACTGTAGTCTAGGGTGAACACACCTCATTAAACGGACATCTACAATCTTGGACAACATTGATGTTGCATTGCCTTTTTCATGACAGAATTTCTTCAGCTCCCTCCCCTCTCCCCCTGAACAATGTTGTTCTGGTACCTCATTAGACTCGTAGGCCTTCAGGATGCAACATTGGATGGGGGAGGGTGAACACTTTGGAAGTACAAAGTCATAAGTGAGAAATCAAGTAATTTTTTTGAAATTGCGGTTTTGTAACAACTAATTTTGTCCAAGATTGTAGCTGCACGGCCACGAAATTTTCTTACTGTAAAACAGCGGACACCTGGCGCAAGCTCCCGAAGGTGTTTGCTTTATAGAGGTACCATTGTAATTTGTTTTTATATATATTGTGTGTTGTAGAGTTAACGAACTGCAAAAAGAACTTCAAAAGGAAAAGACTAAAGCCAATGAAATGGCTGGTAAATTAAAAGCACTGGAGAAAGAGCTGACTACTGTTAATGCCCTGTTAATCACCCTGAGGTATGTTATCATGGTGCGCACAATGTTACAGCAGTTTTTGTATGACTATGAAAAACGTACGGCACGGATCGCACCTTGCCGTGACCGTGCCAGTGCCGTGCCGTGTATGAAAACATTCGGGATTCCGTGTCGTATATTACTATAATGCGCACAATGTTACAGCAGTTTTCGTATGACTATGAAAAACTTACAGCACGGACCACGCCTTGCGGTGACCGTGCCAGTGCCGTGCCGTGCGATGTATGAAAACATTCGAAATTCCGTGCCGTGTCCGCGCCGCGCCGAAATCGTGCCGTGTGTCTTGACGTTTCACACTCGTACGAAATTTGCATACACATCACAAAAAAGGCTAAATGTTAATAACTACTGAGAAATCTTGTAAAGATCTTTTACTGATGTTAGTAATATATTGTTCTCATTTCTCTTTTGATAGGGACGAAAAAGAGTCACTGGGAAAAACCCTTTCTTATGAAGTATGTAGTATACAATGCTTTTGAAAGTAGTAATTATGATGCGCGCCTGGAAAATGCAAGATTTCATGAGCGGAAATATATGTACCTTTTTGCTAGAAATAACGTCTTTTCCTACACTTTCTTCTCCTTCCTTGTCTTAACTTGCTCCGTCTCAGCTATTACCATTCAAACAATTAACTTTGATACAAGTTATATATATTAGGCACTGATAATGATCTTTATTGCAGTCTGAAGAAAAACAATCGCTTGAGAAGCGCCTTGAAGAAATTACAAGGTAAAACCATTTTTTACGCAGAATTTATGTGTTATTCAAAAATCATAAAACGTACATTGGCACGAAACTATTTTGATGTGATGATCAAAAACTAAGAATGCAGACGTAGAGCAGTTTTCGTATAACTATGAAAAACGTGTAGCACAGAACGTGCCGTGCCAATGTCGTGCCGTGTATGAAAACATTCGGCTTTCCGTGCCGTGTCCGCGCCGTAACCGTGCCTTGTGCACATTCATACGAAATCTGCTCTATCGTACCGTGACTTGTCCACGCATTTTGATTGGATGAACAGTGATCGTACTTGCTGTGACTGGCTAAAAAGCCTGTCCATTCTGTACTTTGATTGTGCCTTTTCACTTACGTATTCTATTCTATTCAGCCAAATGATCTTATAAAACCCTATAAATCTACCCATTCGGTAGAGAATGCACACCGTTGTAGACGTATACCATTACAATTACATATATTGATGTAACAGCTTCGTTTTACTGTCTTGTAGGTCACACAGTCTTCTAGATGAACAGCAAGGTCACCAGCTCTGTAAGTGATCATCTTAGAGCAATAAATGCATGCTTATTCAGCATGAAGAAAACGTTACCTCCGCTTTTTGCAGCAAAGTAAATTTGCGCACAGGGTGGTAATGCAAGCAACATTCGTTCTGCATGCAACTTGCAACCCAACATTGTTGCGCAACAGGTTGTGCGCAACAGGGCTATATTAAAGTACTATGTATGGAACATTCACATTAAAACCCTGTGGCGTTAGGAATGGCATTGTTTTTATGGGTGTAAATCGTATGAGTAAATCGTTATGAATGCGTCTTATATATTGGATATTGGACTAATGTAGTAATCTAATGTCAATCTAATTGCTTTGTTTCAGTGAGAATAAAAGAGCTTGAAAATGAGCTGGCCAGAGCATCATCTAACCTCGGTATTGAGAAAGACAGAGTGGCTGCATTAGAGGTAAGTATGTCATTTACTCATGTGTTAAGACCGATGCTTGCTGACAACTTTTAAATCAAGAGCGCGCGTCTTTATGCGGCGGTTTGCCATAAACGTTCGCCATGCTACTTGAGAGAATCAAGGGTGGTGTAAGGGTAGAACACTCGCTTCTCACCTCTGCGGTCTTGACTTGGCATCACTTGTGAATAGAGTTTGTTAGGTCTCTCACTTGATTCAATTTTTTTCTGGTTTTTCTTCCTCCACAAAACCTAACAAGCTAAATTCCAATTTGATTTGTGTATTAACCGTGCCCTGAATATGTTCCGCTTGAAGTTGTTTCAGGGTGTCGATGAAATTGAAGGTATATCTTATATATTTAGAAGGTTTCAAACGGGAACACTTTTCTTATCACTTTTAGATTTGATTTTATTCACCAAAGTTTTAAAGGGTGTCATTTGTTGTCTGGTTAATTATTTTATTCCAAGCCGCACATTCGCGATAGCAGACTAATGAGTGTATTTATTTTACCTGTTACAGGAGTCCCTACAATTATCCGTCAATAAGAACAGCACTGAAATGCAAGAACTTCTCGATATGATACCTGTGCATGATTATGAACTGATAAACAAAACTAAGATGGTAAGTTTCAAAATCTGTAACCTGTAAAGTGTGGCCTTGTAAAATGCGCGCACTTTCACCGTTCATCCAATAAATATGGATATATTTGAAAAAAAATGGGCGCATCATTTACAGAGCAAAAACGCCCTCGATTTTGTGCATTCACACACCAATACTTAGGGCCATTTGTTGCTTTTTCCAGTCACCTAGATCATCGTCTCCTCGTGTTACTGGTCGCGCAGTCAAGTCAAAATTACAAGAATTTTTAAACAAGATGGATTCCATGACAACCACTAAGGTCAGGCCAGCAAACTCCAGAGATATTATAACTTTATCTACTTACTTTTCCTCCACTGGAGCATTTCCAACGACTTGTCATTCACTTGAGAATAAAATTCTTTGTTTGAGTTGTATCCAATTTTATATTCATTGTCTTATTATGTGCAACCGTTCAACAAAGAAATGATACTCTAGGGAATGACATGTGGTCTTACTGGGAAAACATGACGTTAAAGGTAAAGAGCTCTACTCAACGCTGTGGAAATACCACTAATAATTCCCATATCCCATTTTATTCTGATGAACATGAAGAACATGGTATATTATTTTCCTCATGTGTGGATTTTCTTATTTACAGGATGTAAAGCGAGACTCACCTGATGGCATAGCGGCTGTTGATGAACTCGCCATTAGTTTCACAGAACCTCCTCATCCCGCACCTCGGCTACCTTCCCCTCCCCTGTCATCAGTGTCATCACAGAGTCCTGAGCGCTTGCTTCTATCACCTGTTTCTGGTATCGAAAGGATTGATTTAACAACAGAAAACTTATTAGAATCGGTACAAGAACAAGATTTAAAGTCTACTGGTTCTCAGACAGACTTGACTCAGGATTCATTAGAAGCGATAATAAGTGAAAACAAAAAAGGTAAATTATTAAATTATACATGTGTGGTTGTAAATTTTATATTTTATTATGGTATGAATTATGTTCCTTCCTTTCCCTTGCCTCGCGTCGCCTTGCCTCGCCTATCCCTGCCCTGCCTCGCCTCGCCTATCCCTGCCCTGCCCTGCCTTGCCTCGCCTATCCCTGCCCTGCCCTGCCTTGCCTCGCCTATCCCTGCCCTGCCCTGCCCTGCCCTGCCCTGCCCTGCCCTGCCCTGCCCTGCCCTGCCCTGCCCTGCCCTGCCCTGCCCTGCCCTGCCCTGCCCTGCCCTGCCCTGCCCTGCCCTGCCCTGCCCTGCCCTGCCCTGCCCTGCCCTGCCCTGCCCTGCCCTGCCCTGCCCTGCCCTGCCCTGCCCTGCCCTGCCCTGCCCTGCCCTGCCCTGCCCTGCCCTGCCCTGCCCTGCCCTGCCCTGCCCTGCCCTGCCCTGCCCTGCCCTGCCCTGCCCTGCCCTGCCCTGCCCTGCCCTGCCCTGCCCTGCCCTGCCCTGCCCTGCCCTGCCCTGCCCTGCCCTGCCCTGCCCTGCCCTGCCCTGCCCTGCCCTGCCCTGCCCTGCCCTGCCCTGCCCTGCCCTGCCCTGCCCTGCCCTGCCCTGCCCTGCCCTGCCCTGCCCTGCCTCGCCCATCTTTATTACGTATAAAGATAATTCCTATTTCCTTTCTCCCATAATTCCAATTTCTTTTTGTAACTTTTTCCTTTAATTGTGATTATGGACACAGATCAAAGTCCCTCCGAGGAACCCAACTTATTGAGTCTATGGAGAAGAAAACTATCTCCCGCTTCGTATTCTCCAGACGATAATAACTGTTACCTTCATGATGATGATGTACCTGTTATGGATGGCTCGCTCAACAGCACTCACTTTGTAGATGGAGTAGGTTTACATGTTAGGTGAGTCTTGGCCAGAATTAGTAGTAATAAAAATTAAATGGGAATAAACGGTGGATTCCACAGAGTGGCTCTTCTTCCACTAAATTCAAATTCAAATTTAGATGATTTTTGTGGAGGGAGGAAAATCCGGAGAACCTGTAGAAAAACCTTCGAAGCGCAGGAGAGAACCAACAAGAAACTGTACTCACATACAACAACGATACCGTTGGGACTCGAACCCGGGCACCATTGGTAGAGGCGAGCGCTCTCACCGCTCTGCGACCCTTGCTTCCCGTTCTAGCTTCCCGGTGCGTGTGAGTGTGAGTTTGATTTCCCGTGACCCTGATTTCCCGCAAAAAGAAACTTAATTCATTTAAATTCTGGTGTTAAACCCTTTAAAGATTGTTGTTTGTTTGTCAGGATTAGCAGAGTGAGCATTGACTCACTGCGCGCTCGACGTTACTATAGTATTACATGATGTCCCTTAATATCCCCTTAATAATTATAATAATAGTTCCAGCTCTTTACTCCTAACGATGTGCTGCTGGTAAGAAGTGCGCGTCGATCACGTTAAAGGGGTAAAATGATTGTCTCTAAAAATACCATTCATCGATATAGATAGTTTTAGTTGCCATACGTTAATTCAAACTAATCCATATTGTGTTGGTTTGTTTCTTTAGTCCGCCGCCCAGTGAAAAAGAAATAGAGGTAAATAATGGCTTTTTAACACTTTGTTTAGTTCTCTGATATTTTGAAATAAAGATAAAATAAATTATTCGTTAGTAAGTATTACACGTCAGTATTCTTTTTATCATTGTAGAAGCAGTTCAAGACTTTAGTCCTCGCTTTCCAAACAGACCAGTTAACATTGAAGAAACGAATGGATGTACAGGTATTATAGACCAGCGTACGTGGTTGATAATTTCTTCTCCCTTACCCCACTCCCTCAATGCTAATCCCCTCCCTTACCCTACTCCCTCAATGCTAATCCCCACCCTTTACTACCCTTTTTGAGCTTTTCCCCATCGTGATCTTTCCTCCCCCTTCGTGCTTGTCCCCTCCCCTCTTCCAAGAAAGGTTTGCGCATAAAGGCGCGCGGAAATACGAGCAACAAAATCGTGCAACATTGTTGTGTTGCAAGTTGCAGAGCGAATGATATTTGTACCTTGCTCGCAACAATTTTTCATTGTTGCAAAGAGTAGAAAGCGCTTCTACTTCTGCAACAAAGTCGCGCAACAAAAAAAAATTGTTGTCGCACGCGGTACTAATACGAGCCACATTCACTCTGCAGCTTGCAACCCAACAATGTTGCCCGACAAGTTGCACGATTTTGTTCTTATTAAGACGCATTAAGGCCGTTCATTTGTTCATGACCATTTGTTCATGACTGACAATGAATATACTTACGCTAAGCATTGAACCAATCTTTAATTTTGATGTTTTTTTTTAACAGGCAAGAAGTAGAGATATCGCAGAAAAGAATATGGATAAAGAACTTAAAAACATGACCGCCCTGATGAAGGTGGGTTCCCATGTGACGTCATATAAAGTCTTGTGACGTATATAGATAACATGACGTCATATTGCGTTACCCTTTATTAACACGTTTTATTTCACACAGGATTTAGAGGGAAAATATATGAAAACAAGAGAACTGCAGGTAAGGTAGTTAGTTAAGAAAATGGAATTCCTTCATAAATAGATGGATTGATAGCGCTGGTTGTGTGATTGGAGGGATGAAGGAGTGAATTGATGAGTGGGTGAGTTGGAGGATGGATAGATAGAAGAATGGATGCTTAGTGTGTAGAGAGATTGGTTGATGGGGAATGGGTGGAAGGATAGACAACCTGATTACGCACCTTAACCTAGACCATATTATGTCGCTCCTTTCTTAGCAAATGGCATCCTCATTGAAAACACAAATGGACATCCTGCGTCATTCAGCACAGCGTTTGTGTCTTGTTGCACAACAATATGGCAGTGTACAACAGGTAAGAAGACCCTTTTTATTATTGCGCGCGTTTGTGTCTTGTTGCACAACAATATGGCAGTGTACAACAGGTAACAAGACCCTTTTTATTATTGCGCGCGCGTTTGTGGGGCCTCGTATTGTCTGTGGGTTTGGCTGGGTATTGTATGGTCCTGCTTGGTTGTTGCCTCATTTCATTCTATCGTTTAGGAATCTCGCATGTGGTCAGGAATAGAAGTCATGATATGCCACGCTGAGAATATTAACAGACGTCTTCAAAGAGTTAAAGAAGATCTGGATGAATTCAGGTAAAACTCCTCAAATCAGTAAACCCGCTCTGGTGTTCTGAATATGGTGTCGTGACGTCAACAGTCAGCGCGCGCGCCCTTCTCCTGCACGAAGCATGTTTGATAAACGGGACTAATGTTTTCCCATTGCGCACCTCATTATTTTCAAGGACTTCCCCTAGTTGTAAATTTTCATACTCTTTCATTTTTAACCCAGGAAAAAAGAACGACTTAATTCAGATGATTCCGACATAGGCGAGCCAAGCGTAGCAGAGCTGTGCAACGGACCCACAAGAATAGGTGATTGTATATTGATTATTTGATGTATTATACGGGTTTATACTCTCTATACACAAATGTCTTGCAACAAAATGCTCTCTTTCCTTTTTATGCATTGACCAAGAATATCTAGGGGGAACCGTTTTGAAGTGTTGCGGGTAACGATGCACTTATCGTTCCTGGGCTAGATATTCATTTTCTCCTGTTACGCACGATTTCAACGTAAGAATATTCTCGTGGAAAAACGACGGCGCGCGCATGTTAGCCTGTATAGCGGCGAGAAGCTCACCCTTTTGGGCCACTACGCAGGATGCGCACATGTATGTGGGGTTCGATAATGCTACGTTTTACCTCGCGCAATAATTTCAAAAACATATTCTCTCTCGCGCATGTAAAATGATCGTGTTTGCTTCGTGTTATCAAGGTCGCATAATCTTTCCTTAATCTATCTAATCTGGTGCGGTTATGGTGCATTTTTACTGCGCGCAATAATTTCAAAGACGTATCCCGGCTCTCGCGGGCATGTAAAACAAGCGTGTTTTTCCTTAATCTATCTAATCCAGTGCGGTTATGCTGCATGTTACTGATTCAAGGCATTGTACTGTATTGTAGGTGGTCAGTATGGAGAAGACGACAAACATGAAGGATCTGAACCGGTTAGTATTATTGATGTTGGTGGTGATGATGATGCTGAAGATGATGATGATGGTGGTGATATATGCTGCTGCTGACGATGATTGGGTGGTGATAATGATGTTGGTGACGGTGATGATGTTGGTGAACGTATAGCGAGGAAGAGGATAGTGATAATGATGATAATACGATGGTTAATCGATAAGAACTTTAAGTGCACAATGACAGCAGTTGCAGTGAGAGTGTTCAATTTGGTGATGATAATGTGGTTTTTATCCAATAGTAAGTGTAATTGTGTCATTTACGTCTGTTCGTCTGTATCACCTTCAGGAAACCAGTACTAAAGATCATCGAAACAGTCTAGCTAACTTTGTAATGGCAATTCACAACACATCCCAACGCGCTAAACAAGTATTAACCAACTTCAGACGTCGTACAATAGACATATCAGCATTGAATACCACACAAGAAGAACCAAGTGAAACACCACAGGATTCTAGGACATCCAGTATCGATGAAGGCAAGGAGAGTTCTGATGAGAGAGAATCAGAAGAGACGGAAGGAGAGGTACCTGAGGTGGTGTCTAGACCAATCATCGAGGAACCTAGGTAAGAATAAACCTATTTAGCTTGGCGTGAATATGGATACAAATCAAACAAAGGATCTTATTCTCAAGAGAATGACACATGGTTGGATTATTACTAATTTATCGCAACACGGAAATTAGGGAAAATTAGGCCCTGAACACACATCGAGCACACATCGAGGACGTTTCGAACACGCATCGAACATGCATCGAGCATGCATCGAACAGGCATCGAACATACATCGAACATACATCGAACACGCATCGAACACGCATCGAACACGCATCGAACACGCATCGAACACGCATCGAACATGCAGCGAAAGCTTCGCATCCACACTAGCGGCGTTTTCACAGCGTTTTGGCACGTCCACACTATAACGATCAAAAACGTAGATACGATTGAAAATGATGCAACTTATTCATCTGCGCAATCTGTCACAATCAAATAAATTCTTTTTCTTCGTCCTTTTCTCCCTCCAAACATGCCAAAATCGTTGCTTGCGTACTCTCGTCTTTTCTTGTAAGGGTGACGCGCACTCGTTTCTGGTATCATGCGTGAAGATGCAAATTTGGACCCAACGCTGACATGTATGTACTGTCAAAATGAAATGCTTCTCATCCTTCTTATCTTTAATTTTTTCTAACAGGATCAAGGAAAGAGGTATCTGTCGCCGAATGTGTGGTGTACTGTTCCGCTTTATCCTTTTCGTTCTCCTCATCATCTTCCTCGCAATTGCTACAATCATCATCCTGAATGAGTACACTCCATACAAGCTTCAAAGAGAACAAATACCTATAAGTATACTTAGATTACTAGATCCAGTAGCTGTGCTGGTCCATCAACATCGTCCTCCTGTCTAACTGATAAATACCAGTTGTACAAGCTTGATAGAAAATCTACGACACAGCTGACTCGCATACTTGGATCACTACATCACTGGTATACTTGGTTCTACCACATTAGCATACTATCACTATATCTAACTCGTACCTATTGGTACACGTCATACTCACCTCACCCATACCTATACATCATACATACTATGCATATCGGCACAAGCTTTCGCAGAATTAACTTATAATTACACAAATACGACTTATATTTATTCATGTAAGCTATAAGTATATTATTTTAGTACCAGTAGCTTAGATCAAAGGTAAGTCCTTACAACTGGTAGACGCAGGATGTTACTTCTATATTTTTCTGGTGATAAACTTGTACTATACGTAACAATTGTATAAAAGAAAACTCTGTTGTGCAGGAAGATTAGAAAGGTTATTAAACTAACACATATCTCTTCATACTAGGTAAGGTTGTATATTTATATCTTGTAAATCGTATTTTCTATGATAAAACTAAAAATCTGTTGTACATAGTATTAGATACACTCCTTTCCTAATACAAATTTTCTCTCATTCCAGTTTACTCAGGGGGCAAGTTTGTTGAATTAATGAGACAAAATGTGGCCTTGCAACACTATGAATTTTTGCCCCCTGAGTAAACTGGAACGAGAGAAAATTTGTATTAACAAAGTAGTGTATTGCTGATTCATTCGTAATGCAAAACAGGCACTTAAAGATACTACACCTGGCAGGGGCAAATCCAGGATTTTTTAAACGGGGGGTTCTAGCTATTTGGCCATCATTCTCTCACTGTCAGCCAGCTACTGACGGTAATCCAAATTCTCATAGGGGAGTTGCAACCTCTATAACCCTCCCCCTGGATATGCCCCTGACAACAAGGTGATATTACAGCAACCACTACACATGGAGCCCAACTATTTTTGTTACGAAAACTAATGGCTTCAGCAAATAACAGGACACACAAGGAAGATAGGTGAATTATGCACCCCAAATTAGCTTGTGCTTTCATTGTTATTTATGCTATTGCTTACATTTTTGTTGTAAAAGTAAGGATCAATTTCACATGTATCTTGAAAGTTATCAAGTCGATGTCATTGCTTCAAAATGGGTGATGAAGGAAAATTTGAAAAACTTCTTGCAGACATACTAGGTAGACACCCTTGAATATTCCATTATGAGTTCTCTTTTGGACAAGGTTAGGGAGAAAAAGACAAATGGATTGCCTTATTATTTGATTTCCTATTAATTAAATATTGATTACATAGAGTATATAGAAGTATAGAGGCAGAGAATATAGTATTTATAATCACATATACCAGGATCACCGAGCAAACACCACAGTTAAGAGGTATTTAATACTGGTATTTAGATACACTAATCCAAAGTTTATTACAGATTATATAAGATTGTTCAAGCCCATGGTTTTGCACCTTTAGTGACTCTTACAATACCATCTGCGTATACCTTTTCTGAGATAGTCTAGCATGGTGCAGTGTGGTCTAGCTTGGGTACAGACATCTTTTGTCCATCATACCTTATATGATGTTGTTTGTACCCAAGCTAGACCAAAATGCATCCTGTTTGAGTCTCAGTAGATTGCCGGGATGGTAGACTGTGATGATATCTGCTGACCCCCCCTCACACTCCGACCATTCGTCATGTCATTTGTTATGGGCTTGAACACTTCTAAAACTGATTATTTGATTTATTGAAGATTATTTAATACTTTTAAAACATGCAATTGATTGACGGAAATTTGATGGTCTTTGATGACATTCACATCACTTCTAATAATCAATTCTATTTATAGAATGAATTGCTATTTATAGACAATGATTGTATATTAGATAATTTTAATGTTTAACTTCTTTAGACCTGGATAAACTGCAAACCCATTTACCTCATGGTACCTTAGATACATGAATAGACCTTGTTACAGTTCCGTTCCAGTGACTACGAATAATACTTCCAAGCTGAGAGGGGAGTTGCGTCCATAGCAAAACTATATTATCATGCGCACGCAGCAACTCCAAACCCAACTTGGAACTAGTATTCATGGTCACTGAATGGAACTGTAAAAGGGTCAATTCTTCCATTTGGTAAATTGAATCAAGAATATACATAGAAACCTTTATATGCATATCTATGATTTTGGAATACATTTTTTCAAAGAAAAATAATAAAGGTTAACAATTAACAGTGAAATCTCAAATATCTTTGTTATTAGAATATTAACATTTGAAGTCATTCTCAGTCATGCGAAGCATTGGATTCAGCAACACAAAAGTTCAGGTTTGATAGAATACTGTGTTTGAAATGTTTTAAGCTATGGCTGAACTACTCAATTTTTAACATGATTTCTTGATTAAACGTGACTAAGAAGAAAGTTTTTAGTTTGATAACTAATTAAAGTTTTCTTAATTGGATTGAAATAAATTTTCAAAACATTTATAATCTGATTTTAAATTGTGTATCAGGGAACTCCAGACTTTTGCATGACCAAAAATGACCTGTTTGGCATCCTTCATAAACAATTCATAATTTTCCAAAAGATGTGAAAATTGGCCAAAATCAATCAAAACCATGGGCTATAGTCCATGCTTTTTACCCAAAAATGACCTTTTTTGCATTTTTTTTAATAATGCATAATTTTCTGAAAGGTGTGAAAATTGGCCAAAATCAATCAAAACCATGGGCTATAGTCCATGCTTTTCACCTGAAAATGGCCAAAAATGACCTATTTTGCATTGTTCAAAAATAATGCATAATTTTCCAAAAGGTGTGAAAATTGGCCAAAATCGATCAAAACCATGGGCTATAGTCCATGCTTTTTACCTGAAAATGGCCAAAAATGAACTATTTTGCATGGTTCATAAATAATGCATAATTTTCCAAAAGGTGTGAAAAACACCCAAAATCGATCAAAACCATGGGCTATAGTCCATGCTTTTTACCTGAAAATGGCCAAAAATGACCTATTTTGCATTGTTCAAAAATAATGCATAATTTTCCAAAAGGTGTGAAAATTGGCCAAAATCGATCAAAACCATGGGCTATAGTCCATGCTTTTTACCTGAAAATGGCCAAAAATGACCTATTTTGCATGGTTCATAAATATTGCATAATTTTCCAAAAGGTGTGAAAATTGGCCAAAATCGATCAAAACCATGGGCTATAGTCCATGCTTTTTACCTGAAAATGGCCAAAAATGACCTATTTTGCATGGTTCATAAATAATGCATAATTTTCCAAAAGGTGGGAAAATTGGCCAAAATCGATCAAAACCATGGGCTATAGTCCATGCTTTTTACCTGAAAATGGCCAAAAATGACCTATTTTGCATGGTTCATAAATAATGCATAATTTTCCAAAAGGTGTGAAAATTGGCCAAAATCAATCAAAACCATGGGCTATAGTCCATGCTTTTTACCCAAAAATGACGTTTTTTGCATTTTTTATAAATAATGCATAATTTTCTAAAAGGTGTGAAAATTGGCCAAAATCAATCAAAACCATGGGCTATAGTCCATGCTTTTTACCCGAAAATGGCCAAAAATGACCTATTTTGCATTGTTCAAAAATAATGCATAATTTTCCAAAAGGTGTGAAAATTGGCCAAAATCGATCAAAACCATGGGCTATAGTCCATGCTTTTTACCTGAAAATACCATTCAGGACTTGCATTGGTTCTGTAGTGGTACGAGTGCTTGACTCTCACCATTGGACCCAGGTTTGAACCCTATGGAGGAAAACTGGAGAAAAATTGTCAAAGCACAGGCACTGCTATGCCACCCGTGCTTTCCTTACCTTTCACCTGATCCACATAAGGTTCAAGATAACAGATTCCACTGTATATAATTATTTTTACTTTACTAAGAATTATTATTTTCTAAACTTGGATCAGCAATAGCAAACTTCTTTTCACAGGTGAATGATATAGTGATAGCAAACCTTGTACCTTTAGTAACTTTCTCTACAAAATGCACATTTTCTGAGCCAGATGTAAAGAAAGACAGTCTACCTGTCTTTGGTTCAACCGTGTGGTTAGCCACCTTATCAACAAAAACAAACCTACCCCCCGTGAAATTCCTGGAATAATCTGATAGATAAAGCAGAGATGTGTAGTAGAATGACCCATATGTTTTCTTATCTACGTGTTGATGCCAGTACTCGTCATGTATTGTTTTAGCAGGCTTTGCTTTCATACGCGAGAAGAAGGTTGGTTTGGTCAAGTACAGTTTGTTCTTATTAATCTTGAATTCTCTAGCAATTGTATCGTGGACTTTATTTTTCACTTTTCGATAGATGTCAAAATCTTCCTTCTTGAATAAACCTCCTTTGCCCAGCTTTTTAGCTATGCTGTAAATATTAACAAATTTTTCTTCATAAGTTAGTGCACCAGTGTGAAGATCAAGGATTGTTGGGCCTCCAGAAGACTTCCCATGTTTCATACCCTTCTTTGCTAAGTTCACCAAATGCATTGCTTCTTCTAAGCTCACAACACCGTCCATTACAATACGTCCACATTTCTTAGGGACGCAGTCCTTGAATTGTGTTCCATAGTCGTTAGAGCACTTGATATCCATGTATTTTCGAGGGATGGTTTCACTTACACTGGCGAAGGTATTCTCACCAGAGTCTTCAAGATACCACTCCAAAAAGAAATCTCGTGAATACACAAATCCAGCAATCAATACCACAGCAATAGCGACTCGTGGTAAAATCTGGACTCCTTCGATATCTTTTGCTTTTGACATTTTAGGCGCTGAACCGAACTTTTTCTGAGAAGAACCAGGTTTACCTTTTTTTCCTTTGTTCTCGTCAGACTGGGAATTTTCCACGCCATTTTGCTCCTTCTTTTGATCTTCCTCTTCCTTTCCTCGCTTCCTATGGACGACAGGCATGGTAGATATCTCTAGAATGGCTTTTAAGGAATCTTTTATGCGAGATTTAGGCGAGAAATAATTTATGAAACAAGAGTCTTTATTCTTCTGCTTCGTCCGCCATGTTGTTTTACCCGGTATGCATTGCGGTGCTGAAGAAACACAGGGTACCCAATTTATGTGGAGATTAACCACAGGGAGCCCCTTGATTCCAGGGTTTTTCTAAGGGTTCTCCGGTTTTCCTCCAAAAAAACCGAACACGCTAAATTCCGATTCAATATGTATGTTAGCCGTGCCCTGACTTTGATCAACCGAGAGGTTATTTTAGGGTTCCCTTCACCTGAACTAGGACTTTGATCAGCTCAGAGGTTGTTTCAGGGTATCCATAAAAGGTGAAATAAAATAAAAGAACATAAGATCAGCAACATTGTACTTTAATAATTGAAACGTCGATTTTAACGGAAGCTACACAAAATGCGTCGGTTTACTTTCTAACAAATATGGAAGCAACTCTATTTCTCAAATCGATATTCACAACTTTACAAGGATTCTTCTCTTGTATCAAGGGATTTCCGTTTTTCATAAAATAAAAATGCTCTAAAAACTAACACTTGTTACGAGTACAATTCACTGATATATAATCTGTATTATGAATTCTGTTGTTGCGCAATACTTAGCATTCTTCAAACCTTACGAAGCTTTCCTTAGTCATTTTGGTCAGATTGTCTCGTTTTCTTGAATTTTCTCTCCGGTTTAAACTTATCGATTTTTCGTTTTCTAGTCTCCTTTTTCGTTAGATTTCGCTTCATTTTACGTCGAGCATTGAGTGCTGGGTCAGCAACAGCCTGATAAAGATATAACAAAAAATAATTATTGATAATATGAAAGAATATTCCACATGAGGAATGTGTATGCTGACTATGAATGGCGGTCCAGGCTGTGCGGTCATGGGCTTGTGGATTGCTGCATTTCGAATAAGTATCATTTCTTTATTACATTTCCACGATGAATAATATTTTTCATTCTATCAACCTGATGAAGATTTAATCTTGGATAATAATAATAATAATAATAATAATAATAATAATAATAATAATAATAATAATAATAATAATAATAATCATCATCCTTAACGCCTATGTGGCGTGTAGGGCCGAAAAGAACCTGATGAAGATTTAATCTTGGATAATGATAATAATAATAATAATAATAATATTTAGCAGTTATTCGCCGAAGGCGAAGTGATTATCGATGAATATTTACCGAGCGGCGAGTCTTCGAGCTGCGAGGTAAATATTCATCGATAACCACTGAGCTTGAGGTGAATAATTGTTTTAGTATAAATAAAAAGGTGATTATTTCAAAAAAGAAAGAAGGAAACAACATTGAAAGTGAAAATATTTTATTTTTTAAAAGCGCGACGGTCACGCTGACAGCCATTTTGTCCGAAAAGGTGATTATCGGCTGATAATCCGAGATAGAAAACCAATCAGAGCGCGCGATTTTGTATAATCACCTTTGTATTTATACTAAAATATGATAATGTTGGTTTGCGTATGGTGATGGAATATGAAATGTATATGTGATCGTACCATAATTTAAAATAATTTAAAATAATTTTTTCTGAGTCCATTCAGTATGGTACGATCACATATACATTTCATAATATAATATCATATTATGCATTAATTACCTCCAGTGCTCGTTTTTTTCTTTTCTTTTCTTTTACATCTGTGACGTTTTTCTGAAGCTCAGCATAAACACGTGACACGGCTTCACGTCCCACAATGCTTTTCACTAGATCCAGTATTTCCTGGGTGGTATTTTGAAGCTCGGGGTCTGAAACAAACGATAAAAACAAATACTTGAACCTAGCACAAGGATAGAGGACCCAAGGGGTCAAGGGAAATCTTGAAAAAGACATCAAAATGTTTACTGATACCTTTATAGGTGGTGCTGATATCTAGCTCTCGATGTATTGGTTGTAGAACTTCCCTTAGATACGGAATGACAGAATCCTTCCCTAGAACTGTAGTAACGGCGGCTATCCAGCGCATGACACAAGACCGCTGTACAGGAATAAAACAAGTGTTAATTAAAACTAATTTAAAAATCTTTCCGCGATCTTTACAATAACATACCTTTTGGGTTTTCTTAGGAGTCTGTGATGCCTCGTGTGTAGCAAGTCTTTCTAATTTATTGAAAAGTGATTTTAAGGTAAACTCGTCCCCATTCTCCTCACTTTCGGAGCCATTCTGAGATTGAGACATGTGATTACCGTTGTCATAGAGATATAGCAACTTTGAAATGAAAACCAAGTTCTTGATTATCTAAAAAAAAAAGAAAGAAAATAAATAAATGAAAAAAAAAAAAAATAAATGAATAATCTTTTTAATGAATGCACTGAGCTAGATTAGCCAAACTGGGTTGAGTTGGCATTCCAGTGCATTGTGGGACTGTTTTAGGGGACGTATTCCCAAGATGGTGTGTATTTCGTCTCCTCAAAACAGTCCCACAACGCACTGGAATGCTAGCTTGACCCAGTCTTTTCCTCGACCTTTGAATGGCTAATAGCATCATACTACAGAACGTCCAAGTCGTTTTTATTTTAAAACGAATGTTCAAAAGTAGGCTTGTACTTACTTGTTCACTGAGCTCGTTTTCCAGGAATGGTGATTCCAGCTGAAGGCAGAAGTTATTACAAAGCTGTACAATCTAATAATAATAAATAAACAGAAATAATTAGAAGTTTAGAAGAAAAAAGATACTGAAGAAAGAAGAAAGAGAAAAGACAGTGACAAACAAAGGAAGGAAGGAAGGATAGAAGGGAAGCCAAAGATTTAGCCATATCAAACGTTTTTCCTTGAGCAAAGGAAGGGATGGAAATGTCAAAATAATGTGACAACTACCAGTGCTTATGAACACATTTGTCTAACTCATATTCAAGATCTTTATTGGATGACGTTTCATTCACCTTGTCTTTAGTACTGATGGCAAGGTAATCAGGGATTTCTGGAATTGTTTTCTCGTTGAGATCCTCTGGCTTCCATGCAGCAAACAGCAAACCAAACAAACGACATGAAACAAGACGAATCCAGGCATGTGGATGAAGGAGATGGGACTCCACTGATACTATATGGAAAATAATAAGGTTGTCATCATCAATATCTTCATCATCATCATCAGCAGAAGCAGCATCATCATCATCAGCATCATCATCATCATCAGCATCATCATCATCATCAGCAGCATCATCATCATCATCATCATCAGCATCATCATCATCATCATCAGCAGCATCATCATCATCATCATCAGCATCATGACCATCATCAACACTACCATCATCTAAAGCAACATCATCATCATCATCATCATCAGCATCATGACCATCATCAACACTACCATCATCTAAAGCAACATCATCATCATCATCATCATCATCAGCATCATCAGCATCATGACCATCATCAACACTACCATCATCTAAAGCAACATCATCTGTAACATCCTCTAAAGCATCATCACCAAAATGATCATTATCAACACCACATCATCGTCATCACCACCATCATCGTCATCGTCATCATCACCATTATCATCATTAGCACCATCATCGTCACCATCATCGTCACCATCATCGTCATCATCATCATCATCACCGTCATCATCATCGTCATCATCATCATCATCACCACCATCGTCATCGTCATCGTCATCGTCATCGTCATCGTCATCGTCATCGTCATCGTCATCGTCATCGTCATCGTCATCGTCATCGTCATCGTCATCGTCATCGTCACTGCATCGTCATCGTCATCGTCATCGTCATCGTCATCGTCATCGTCATCGTCATCGTCATCGTCATCGTCATCGTCATCGTCATCGTCATCGTCATCGTCATCGTCATCGTCATCGTCATCGTCATCGTCGTCGTCATCATCGTCATAATCGTCATCATTCGACTAGTGACAAGTCAAGTTCAATGTCATGCATCATGCTATACGATACTGTGAGTAACCTTACCCCATACAGGATCCATGTCTTTCTTGGTCTTCACTTCCCACACTAGCTTACTTTCTTGCAGTATCTTGGCCAGGGTAGTTAGAGCATTGAATAACAGATGATCAAGACCTCTGGCAGACGAGCTCATGTCATTCCTTGATTCTTCCTCTTGTTCCTCCTATAAAAAACGAAATAAAAGAGTCAAAATAGTTACTTTAGGTCCTTTTCGAATTCGTATAATACCAATGTTTCTCGATTACAGACAGGGTACGGACAGACTCATTTACTCAGGGTTAGCCTCATTTCAGCATCAAAATATTCACAAATACCAATGATAAAGTGAACAATACACAATCTCAACAATATAAAACACTTTGAAATTCCAAAGACCTTGACTGGAACACGTGAATATTTTAAACAAAACTGAGGCTAGCCCTGAACAACAGAGAACTCGAAACTGGAGTATTAATGGAAGCCAAACATGAAACCCCTCTACATGAATCAACTGATTACTTAGTATATAGATTGATTATGATACAAATGTATTTACCATATCGTAATGTTCTGGTTTAATGATCTCAGATATTAGAGACAGTGTTGTTGGTATCCTTCTGTCAAATCCTTTGCCTTCAACCTCGACAAACTGGCCACATACTTGTGCTGCTAGTCTGCGAAGAATGACCTACAAAAAATAACAAACACAGTCGTACCTCAATAACGACCACCTCTCTACAACGGCCACCTCTACCCAACAGCCAGGACATTTTGTCCCGGTTACTACTGAGTTAATACATATACTGTAACTGAAACCTCTCCACTTCCCCACAACGGCCACTTCCCCACAACGGCCACCTTCCCACATTGGCCACCTCTCTACAACGGTCACACAATTTTGTCCCGACGGTGGCCGTTCTGAAGATGTTCGACTGCAGAACAATGGACCTGATCCACTTGTGTTCAAGGTTTCTCCATTTCAGACCATGTGTCATTCCCTTGAGTATCATTATTTTGTTGTTACCTTTTCATTGTTGAACCATTCAACCACCATACGGAAGAGTATATCACGACGCTCCATGTCAAGCTGTTGATAAATAAAGAAATTATTAGGAGGTTATTATGATCGTATGAGTGGGAAAAATACGGTACTGACTTACAGCACGTACACGGTACCACATGCAGTAACATTGAAATGGCTTCCCATTAGAATGATCATCATACGAGTGGGAAACGTACGGTACTGACTTACGGTACTGACTTACGGTACGCGGTACGTACACGGTACGACATGCAGTAACATTGAAATGGCTTCCCATAAGAATGATCATCATACGAGTGGGAAACGTACGGTACTGACTTACGGTACTGACTTACGGTACGCGGTACGTACACGGTACGACATGCAGTAACATTGAAATGGCTTCCCATAAGAATGATCATCATACGAGTGGGAAACGTACGGTACTGACTTACGGTACTGACTTACGGTACGCGGTACGTACACGGTACGACATGCAGTAACATTGAAATGGCTTCCCATAAGAATGATCATCATACGAGTGGGAAACGTACGGTACTGACTTACGGTACTGACTTACGGTACGCGGTACGTACACGGTACGACATGCCGTAACATTGAAGTGGCTTCCCATTGCCCTCGATTAATTCATCAAACCACAACGCGTAGTTACGGCTACGGTACAGCTACAGCACGGCTACAGCACGGCTATAGTACAGCTACAGCACGGCTACAGCACGGCTACGAATTTGTTGTGTCGTTTCTCACTCATAAGATAACCAATCACAATCATCACTACCACAATCACCACCCTCACCTTTTGTAGCAGTGTCTTAATGGCTGTTGCAGTTGACTTACGACAAGCAGCGGAATCATCGTTCACGAGTCTTGTGGTCAGCGGTACAAAGAAGAACGACGCGTACTCAAACAAAAGAGACTGGAACGAGAAAAAATACTTGATGAAAACGACCATAATTCAATTAAGCCTCCTAACTACATCACGGGCGGAGACAAGTAATCGATTTATTTCATTAATAACTATGTAATGTTTACCTCAGGAAATCCATTGAATATTGACGTCATCATGTCCAGTGCCGACTCACGACCAGTCTCATGCTCGTAACTAATAGCAACCAAGTAAACATTAGTCATGTGTATTAAGCTAAACATCAATATATTATATTGGAAGGTCACGTGTTTTCTTCTGAGGGTACGGCGCATGGTCACGTGATATACGGCAAATAAGTTAGGGGTACCGACATGTTAAAGGAAGGAAAGAGCTTTCAAGTGTGACGTTAATTATATGGAAAACTACTTCCGGGTCCAAAAACGAAGAACAGTTCTATCATGATTTTTCTTATTTTTTTCCATGACAGGATTTATTGTCCAAAGTTCTAAGTGTTTCAGGTGGAGGTTAAATCATTGAGAACATTTTTGCTTTATCTTAACGGTGTTTGTGAGCAGTTGGACCCTTGAAATACGTCACAACACAAAAGCTCTCTAGAACATTTGTTTACAGTACCTGAGCTGAGAGACGTAGAACTCTAGCAGTCTCGGTAACTTCTTACCCAGAGGGTAGTCTAACATATACTGCATCACACACTAAACACAAACAAACAATAAGGCAGAATATTCAGTAGTTTATCTAACACTATTATTGTTAATATCACTTACTACTTTACCTGTCTACTCTGCTGCTGGACGGTAGGCGTGGCTCCAGTGATTGACAGCTGGGAGACTTTCTTCATGACGTCATGTATTTCTGGTACAATAAGCTTCCTGGTCAATATGGCCTGCATGATAACAAGAAGTTTCCTTGAGTGGGTGGCCTTGCACACTCTCATTCCCTGTAATTCTTACTGCGCATGCTCGAGGTAGGCTTTGCACAAAGTAATTGAGATAAAAAGCTAGCAATGCTGCCTGTCATACCAAGCAACTTTTCAACAAACCCTGAATAGCACAAAGAAAGACGCCTTTCCGAATTTTAAGACAAGAGACTGATGAAGACCTCGTGATGCAAAGGATAGCGGGACGAGACCAAAAAGCTACGCCATCTGGTGTCCCCAAACTCATTCATTCCCACAATCCCACGCACAACGTGGTCGTTACGCTTCAGAAAGGCAAACCAAGTACTAATTTCTTAGAGAAAGATTTTTTGAGACGATTAAATTCAAGTTTTTACCCTGAGAAGAGGAAAAGCAGTGCCTTGTCTTGTGTGATCATGAATATCTTCCTCGACGAACCCCAAAAGAACCTGAAATATACCAACATTAATGGGATGAAGTATTAAAAAAATGAAAAAAATCCTTGCCTATCAAGAATACTAAGGAAAAAAAGACGAGAAACAAGAATAACCTGGAGATGTTTCTCGGCGATGGTGTACTTATTGAAGTCCCGGATGATAACCGTCATGGCCTGGGAACGAGAAAAGAGAAGAGCAAAGTCAGTTCTGCATAATGAGGCTTACATCATCTGGGCTGATCTAAGTCAGATAGCTCAAAGATTAAATAGGAAAACCAGAGAACACGGAGAAACGCCCTCTAATCAAGGGAAACACCTAACAAACTCTACTCACACGCGATGACGGAGGTGAGAGGCGAGTACATAACAACTAATATTCAGTTATCCGAGGTTTCTTACCTTGAACGCTGACAGAACCATCTCGTAGTTTTCGCCAATTTTTGCACCAGCGGTAGCATAGTTTTTAAGACATTTAAACAAGAGTTTGGCCATGTTTGGTACACTACGGGTCAGGGAGGGGAGAGGTAGTTTGATCACCACACATAGACAACGAAGACTGAGAGTCAGCACCTAAAAACAGATTAAAAGATGCAAAAACTAAGCATCGAAAAAATAGGATTTAGTAGATGTCAGACAGACAGACAGACAGAAAGACAGACAGAACCACCGTTGGATAGTCAGACAGGAAAGGAGGCAGGCAGTGTGATGGACAAACAAGCAGACACGCACACAGACAGACATAGGATAGCAGTTGGACTGTCAGACAGACAGACAAACAGAAAAACAAACAGACAGCCATGCAATCAGGTTGATGGACAAACAGACAGTCAGGCAAGATGATTGACAGACAGACACACGGATGGACAGACAGACAGACAGACAGACAGCCAGACAGACAGACATCCAGGCAAGATGATTGACAGACAGACACACGGATGGGCAGACAGACAGACAGACAGACAGACAGATAAATTGAGAGACATACATATATACTTACCTTTACATACTTGGTCTGCATACAGTGTGACAGCACAGGTACAAAAGGGTCCAGCATCTGCAGATGGCTTTGATCAGCCCCTGAAATCTTGCCTCGCTTGAGTGCTGTATTCAGCATCTACCAATCATAACAAACACATTAGAATAGACAATGTGCATCAAAGCTCACAAAGCACTCTGGGAAACCGAGCCCTACAAGAATGAAGCAGGGAAATGAAATCAAATCAAATCAAAGGATATATATCCATAGAAAATGTCGGAGGAAATATTGTCAGAAAATGTTTTAAAGGAGCCAAAAAGCGTAAGGACTCGGTTTCCCATCATGCTTTGTGCTCGAAATTCGAGTTCGTGCACATTGTCTATTCTAACTTCCGGCGGAGCAAAATGCCGTGCTTTCGGTGAGGCATGAAGATCAGAATTACTTGTAGGGTGCGATTACCTGTGAACCCGTGACCAACGTCGCCACAATCATTTATATCATGGCACGTGCAACCCATGTGACATGTCACGTGTTATATCACGTGCTTGTATTGACCAATAAGTACTCTTTACTCATAAAAGGGTTCGTCACGTGATGAGTTATATGCTCATAGTACTACTAAAGGTTGTTCACACAATAAGTCACGTGTTGTTCACGTGGTATGTCATGTGCTCACAGTACTCATAAAGATTGGTCATGTGATGAGCCACGTGCTTACAGTACTACTAATGGTTGTTCACGCAATAAGTCACGTGTTGTTCACGTGGTATGTCATGTGCTCACCTGTAAGCCAAACTCCACTATGACATGAGCGTTTGTTTTGGTACTCATCCCAGGTGTCTTCCCGCCTCGTACTGGTGAAGCTGTCAGCAGATAACAGTCAGCGGTTTGACGGCTCGTTTCCGCTTGAGAATCAGACTTATTGCTATTGGCTACTTCATCTTTCTCTCTGCAGACAAAACAGACAAAAGATAGTATTGGGTACCCGTCCAATCAAAATGCTCAGACACGGTACCGTCACGGTCACGGTACGACATCCTGTGAACCAATCACAGCGCGCGAAATCAATGTTCGTCCAATCAAAATGCCCGTCACATTTACGTTATAGCACCGACAGTCACACAACACTTTCTCTAACTTGGCTTACGTTTTCTTGGCTGTGATTGAAGGCAACTTTTCATGAATTAATCGATGAATAAACACCATTAATGTTTGTGTAGACAGGTCTGTATTGGCCTGTAGTCCAACACCAATCTTTCTTAAAGCTTCTTCCACTCGCTGAGACACCTTGTGACTCTGGTGGGAATCCAAAACCTGGAGAGAGAAAAAAAAGAGTAGTTGGTTCTCTTTCTACCTCCTAGGTTTTTTCTGGCTTTTTAATTTTTCCTCCCTCCTCCCTCCTCGATCGCCAGGTTCGATCTGTTTGTGCGATCGATTTGGACAATATCCTGGGCTGAAGCAACGTTCAACAAAACTCGAAGTATATATGTTTTTCGGCTTTTTTTGTAGCGCGACATTGTTGCAAAGGTACAAGCTCTTTCTACTCTCTGCAACAACAAAAAAAAAATTGTTGCGCGCGGGGCGATAATACAAACAACATTCACTCTTCAACTTGCACAAGTTGCGCGGTTTTGTTGCTCGTATGTCCGTGCCTTAAGCCTTAGACAGAAAAAAATTGGCCTTTTGATATTAGAACGATTATAATACCTGCTGTAACGGGCTGACAAGCAGAGATATCGATGTTGAACCAATGACTTTTGCCAATATCTCCAACGATTCGTAGCTTTTACTCGACTTGGCTTCGTGGAGTTTGTTGGCCAGTTTTTCTACTTCTCTTTCAGTAGCAACCTCACCAAACAAATCTTCAACAAGGATCTGGAGAGAGAGAGTGTTGAGATTATTGTTTTGGCAATCAGGAAGATTAGATATCATCATCATCATCATCACCATTACCATCAGCATCATCAATATCATCCACACCATGCATCATCCTCGAATTCATCATCATCATCATCATCACTATCATCAACACCATGCATCATCCTCGAATTCATCATCATGCATCATCAACACCATGCATCATCATCACCATCACTATCATCAACATCATGCATCATCATCACCATCACTATCATCAACACTATGCATCATCATCGCCTTCATCATCATCATCATCATCGCTATTACCATCATCATCAACACCATGCCCGTCATTATCGCCATCATTAAACAGATATACCATTGCTCAATTTCATCATAATTAACGCTATGAAATATAATCAATTTATTTATATCTCATTTTGCGTGATTATTTCAGATTCACATCATGAAGAGTTGGTTAATGATTCCCATAACAAGACAAACCCCAGTGCAACCTTGACCCTATACACCAGGGGATTCTAAATGGATCTATTCTCGTCCAACAAACTAAAATAATCCCCACGCATTTACAGTCAATATAATTCCTCCGCTAAACTAATTTACCCTTCTAAAAATACACCCTACCACAGGCAACCCAAACTGCTGTAAATACCGCACGTCTTCTCAGCACGTTTTTTCTCAAAACGCTAAACTCTCAAGAAAAAAACGTTTTCACTTCATTCAAAATAAAGTTAAAATCTCTTGAACAAAATTTATCGTTTTTCTATTTTAAGTTCGATCCAGTAAGATCGACAAGTTGTTTTATTTATGGTTCTGGTTGCTTCTGGCGTCATTCAAAGTTCTGGTAAAACGAGGCATTTTTTACGAGCACTATTTGAAACCATGGAAACACTGATGATGAAGGAAAGTTGAATTCGCTTTTTCAAAGATAAAATGTAAAGAATGGAAAATATTTGACAAATAGGAATAGAATTAGGAATAGAACTTGTAGTTTTAGACGTATTTTCTTCAAGAAATGTAAAACCACGTTATAATTTTTGTGGGATTGGAAAACGTTCATATTTTGATATGCCCTAACTATTATTGTTGTTGTTTTTAGTGTTAGTGGTGGTTGGTTAACTCTTGCAGTAAAATGAATGATTGAATTTTAACCCTAAGAAAGTTTTTGTAAAAATCTGTGAGTTTTAGAAATGTCGTGTTGGCATATTCACTAGTATAGACGACATTATTGTAATCAAGTACTTTTACCCAGGCGATACATCGAGCATTATTTAAGAGATGTTACTACGCATGCTCATCTGAAAAAAAAACGAAGACTCCGTGATACGAGCGAAAATTCACTTTAACTAATGAAGACTAAATGAAAGCTTGCTAGTAAGATAGAAAAAAGATAAAGAAAACGAAAGTAATTATCGGTATAGCTTGACCAAACAATTTACACTCTTTCTCCTCAAATATAATCTGTGTAATGAATGATAATATAGTTATAAAGATTAAATTTGGATTAACGCTTTAAAAAGGATCAGCAAGAACAATACAAGAAAAATACGCTATAAAAACAAGATAATCGATGAGCAATTCACTAGAAAATTGTTCCTAATTCCACAATAATCATCTAAGTCTCGCTAATGGCGTGTTAATGCCAAGCGTAGCATCTAGAATGATGTTCAATTTATAACCCTCCCATTTGGATTGGTAAAAGATGTGATTAGAATTAGTAATTGTGTTGCTATGGTGTTAAACTCATAAAATAAACTTGTTTACAGCAACGAAAGGCAGTCGTCAACACCTGATGGAAAGAAAAAGCTGTGACGAGATTGATAATAAGGGAAATAACTTAGGTAATAAGTTTATAGGGCTTATGAAGAACGCTGTAAAACTGGTGTACATATAGATATTGAGTAGCAGTGGAAAGTGTTATGCAAGTGTTCATGAGATGGAACTATGAATTATAGGATGTTATTGACATGTGCCAAAAATGAAAATAATTATCAAAAAAGCTCGCTAAAATAATTGTTTAATAGTAGGTGGGCAAACTTTGTGTAAATAATGATTTCTAACTTGGCCCACACTACCACTACATTCAATATTCTATACATACAACTCTCAACTCACATGTGGATTTTTAAGGAAGGAGGAAAACCGAAGAACCCAGAAAAAAACCTTACAGGAATAACACCACAGATAAAGGGGAAATATGTAAAACTGCGGAGAACGAAAAATTGGAATGTTTTGACATGGTTTCAATCTCGATAAAACCCAATTTCTCTGAATATAAAACAATATTTTTCCAATTTTGAAGGATAAAAACTTTTGTTAATGTAAATGGTCGGTAAAAATCAACCAACGGAAAGTGGAAATAAATGAACAAATTCACTGATTTTTTTCATACTTTTTATTGTATTTTATTTGTTTGACCAAGAAAAAAAACTACAAAGTATTTAACTAAAATTAACAATACAAAGTTTGATTTTTAGATGAAAAGTTACATCAATAATACAGAATTTTTACTGCCAAATTTTATAGGAAGACCTCTTTGGGTTCTGCTTCTACACCCTTTTCAAACTAATATCATTATAACTATGATAGAAACTCAAAATAAAAACGCATAAAACAGTTGATGTTACTGTCTACAGCGATACAGCTAAAGTATAATTGATTGATTTTTTGTTAGGGGGTAAAAAATCGTGTTCAAAATCGTCTTTTTTACTGGTAGCACAATTTTACAAATTCTGGATCAACTAGCAACCAGATCAATCGGTGTAGTTTCCATGTCTTTAAGATATTGAAGTTCATTATCCTCCAAAAATGGCAGCACCCTGGGGTATTATCACAAAATATGACTAATTATTCAAAAGCAATAAACACAGATTGTTTTTTCCTCTATGAAGTTAAAAGCTTTCAAAGCCCACTATAAATAAACTTCCTCTATATGTAAGTACAGTGAATCATCGCTGGAACTACCAAGCTAATTTCTTAGCCGAAACAATATTTTCAAAATCTTTCTCTAACTCTCTCTTTTGTAGATATGATGTGCATACCTTTTCGTGCAGTTATGCAACTATTTTTTGGTTATTTTACCACGTTTTTTCCCCCGGATGAATTTAATATTTCATATATAACGTATATACATATATATACATATTAAAATACATTGTTTCCAAGTTAAAATCCAAAAATCAAGATTTTTTTGACTATGAGAAATCTTTGCCTTTATATACTATCAACAAATGTATTTTTATTCGATTGTTTCGTTCAATTTATCTTCTTTATTGTCGTTCTTTTCTTGCAACGTTTTTAGCACTTAGTATGTAGTGTCCTTCAAAGTGCTTGAAAATGACGCAATAAATCCTATGTTAACTGATATTGAAAAGAACTTCATTGGTAACCATCATTGTGTTCATGCTTTCACAATCATTTCATTTTCTTTTTTTCTTCTTCTTCATCTTTTTCGTCATTAAACATACTTTTAAATTCCCGCCATTGACTCAGGAAAGTGTTCAGAGAGGAGAGGTGCTGTTCGTGTTGTACATATCAGTAAGAGTCTTGTTGTCCACACCGAAGGTAGAAGATCGTGCTCGATTTTTATTCTTCATCTCTGATGTACTGCATTCATCATCCGGGGTGACAGTATTGAAACGCAAACAGCAAGAAAAGATGTTCCGCATACCACGGCGATAATTCTCGATGGATATAAGATAAACCAATGGATTGAAGGCGCAGTTCAGATGGCAAAGAAAAAACCGCGGGAAAAATAGATCGCAAACTGTCTGGAAATTCATGTAGGGCATGAAAACAGGTAAGCAAAAGTACAGAAACCAGCAGATTGAAAAGTTGATGACAACGGTGACGAGCATCTTGAGGACTCTCTGTGTCCTCTTGAGCTGGTTGTTCTGCTGGGTGAAACTTGTTGCTCCTGGACGCTTGCGTTTTTTCAACGCCACAATAACCGCGGTGTAGAGAATGACTACGATACACAGAGGAACTGCGTAGAATATCACGAAGGAAAAGTGCTGATAAACGTCTTTTAGGACTTTATTGTTCTTGAAGACGATCGTACAGTACACATTTGTACGATAGTAGTACAGATCCAAATAATAAAAAGATGGAAAGCGCGCTGCTAACGCGATGAACCAAATCCCTGCAATCATTCCATAGGCAACTCGTTGGGTGATAATCTTCTTTAACGGAAAGACAACGGCAAAGAATCTGTCCACCGATATCGCCATGAACAAGAGAACTGATAAGCAGGAACACAGTTCTTGCATTGACGGGGATATTTTGCACAAAATTAGGCCAGGAAGCCCACTGACTTGCCATTCAACGCCATAAAAGATGCGAGTCAACATACGAGGCATGAAGAACACCGTTATCATCAGATCACTAATGGCCATGTTTACCACGAAAAAGTTCACTGGTGTTCTCATTCTATGATTCTTGAATACAACAGCGACGATACAGCTATTACCAACTAGAGAGCCGATGATCACAATAATGTACGCCAGTGCTTTGGCTGCGAGTATGCCATCACTCGTGTCTGCAATGCAAATCCCTGCAGTGGAACGCGGTCTTGGCGAACTTTCGTTACTCAAAGAACTTGAATTGTCAAAAGTTGAATTACCAAATAATAACAAGGTCGTATTGTTCGCCATGTTCATTAGTTTTAGCCTTGGTACGGAGGAACAGGTCTGATATATGTTCCACTTCAATAACCTGTAAAGCTCTTGTAATCCTCCTTGATCTTCCTGCTATTGTCACAAGGACTGGACTGTAACGGGACAATGAGAACGTGGGAAAGAAGCACTTTGAACTAAGAACTAGCTCTCTAAATGAGAGTTTTTTGTTTTTGTTTGATCACTTTGCTTCTAACCTAAACGTCTCGTATCACAGGATGTTGTCTTACACGAAGCCTTGTTCTAGGTAAAGTGTTGCTTGGATGTTAATGGCTTGAAACAAAAGCCAGATATCTTAGAGTAATTGATTCAAATCTTCGCTTCACCTTACACAATCAACCACTCCAGTTTTCTCAAGATGATCGGAAGCTCCCTCTTGGCGTTGAAGAGTCTATAAACCTTGCAATATAAAATTACGATTCAATCTACAATATTCAGCGATGCTTGTTCCTTCTCTCCTTCGACCTGATAAGAAAATGCCAAGTGTCGATTTGGCAACGATTTATTTTAACTATTCTAAGAACGATGCTGATTGGTTGGTTCATCCTCTCAAAAGTAGAAGAACCAATCAGAGAGAAGAATCTAGTTATTTCCGGAAGATACTGGCCGTGCTGTTTGGAAACGACGAAATCTGTGGCTACTTTCTTCAATTTTCATCTTAAAAAAGATCACGAATGTGCTGCGTTCTAACGCTGATTCTGATTGGTTATCAGCAGATCTGGTTTAAATAACGAACGTTTTGATTGGCTAAAAGTCAGGAACTTTGATTCTTCGACCAAAATAGTATCCAAAATCAAGCGAAATTCAATTTTTCTTGGAATATCGCTTTATTTTTGAGCTCGTTTTTTAGCAGTTATTTATTAATTTCGAAAATAAGATTAAAAACATAATTTGTTTATCAAAGTCACGGAAAAGACTACCGAATAAATAACAAAAAAAATTGCTTTTAAGGAGAACACAAAAATTATTATTGAGTTTATTCAAAGAATACTTAGTGTATCGAATATATATCAAGATAAAAGGAAAAGTAGATGTTTTTGGGGAGGTTTTTTGGTTTGTTTTTGTTCGTTTTGTAATGGGAAATTAACCGAGTTGCTAGGAGCCGATGAGTTTTTCCAGCTCACATCATTTAATGTTCATCTATTTTGATAAGAGTGATAGCTGACTGTGGTCTTGAGAGTCTCTCATGATTATCTCCTATCCAGGATTCATGCTTTTACGAGTTCATTTTTTATGATCATGTTGTTGAATTGGTGAAAGTTTGAAGGAAGAAGTTCAGAAAAACAAATTATTTTTCACAGAGTATTTTACAACTATAAGTTGAAATGAAAAGGAGAAAGAAAAATTTAAACAAATGAAATAAAAAGAAGAGAAAAAAAGACAATAAAATAAAGAAAATAAGAAAGAAAGAAATACTGATTAGAAATGAAAAAGGAAGGAAGGATAGAACAAAAGAAAAAGAAAAGACTAAAAAAGGATAAAAAACGAAAGAAAGAAAGAAAGAAAGAAAGAAAGAATGAATGAATGAATGAATGAATGATCAGAATCACCGGAAGGCAAAAATATTCGCCCTAATATTAACCTAAATCATAATCATTCCTAGGTGTATAAAAACAATTTGAATCTTCACAAGGTCTCATTATTAAATGACCTCAAGATATCAATGAAGAATTAACAGAAGAAATCAATCATAAGTTCATTTGAGACCTTGACCATGGCTGGCTTAACGATCACCTCACCGCTTTGCCATTCAACATGACATAAATCGTAACAACACTGTTGTCTTGACAACCAGAAATCTCAAAAATGACTAACATTTGATTGAATGGCTTTTAGAAGGATAATAACTATGTGAAAAATATCTCACAGCGGGTGAGAAAGGAAAACGCTACTATTGAACACTGTTAAAGGACGTGAGAAAAGAATTATAATAATAAGAAATAGCAAGAAAAAAACTTAATGTACTGATAAAAAAAAAACGAAGGGAAAAAACAGACCAAAAGAGGTTCGCAGAAACGAAACGTGTGTTAAAAATAGCGGTGGAAAACAAAAGAATAAAAAAGTCATGAACAGTTAAATGGGTTCCACTAATGCACGTGATTACCCATCACGTTTGCGTCAGTTATGACGTCATCTTAAGTTAAATGCTACTGCGCATGCTCCGTTTTATATAATTGGACGTGATCTTGTGCACGTAATCTTCAAGAAAAGCTGTGATGGCATTGTTTATATCTGAATGAGTTACTAGGAGTACTACACAAGGAGTGTTACATAATCAGTTAAGATAGCGCCATACTGTGAGCAAAGTAGCCATTAAGTGCAAATAACTCCTGAGTTAACGTTTCCAGTACTGATTTTACATGTGAATAGTTGAATGGCAAAAAATTTATTGGTTTAAAGTGTTGCGTCTTTGAGTTATAATTAGCCAATCAGAATAGAGAAAATCTGAAAAACTGATGTGTCATCCTCTGTAGCCGAGCGACTCGGGAAACGGTTATTTCATGATTATATTTTCCCACTCAATAATGAATATCATAGTAAATATCATAGTAAATGTAAACAAAACATCAAAAACCTCTCCTGAAAATCTAGATTTATCTCAGATATAAATTTTTGTCAGTCGATTTTTGCAGGCTTCATGACACCTCAGTTTTGCAGTGACGTCATTTCTACGTCACTATTTCAGATCAGCTGGTTATGGTTCGAATAATGATGGTAACGTCATGCATGCCTTCAATCCCCATGGAGGTTATTGTAAATTTGTTTTTTTCATAATAGCCGCTAGCATTTGGTATTTCTAGTTTCAAAAGACACTCAAATGTAGGATAATAGGAAATGAAAGAAAAAATGAAAATATGGCACAAGTACCTCTGTAATGCTGGGAATACAGTGATCCAGATCTCCAGGCGTAAGGGTTGGTAACATGCGATCCAAGAGAGAATGGATGGTATATCCAAGGACATGAAGCTAGTGAGAGAGATGAAAAATAATAATATTATTGAACATCATGTTGATTATTTGGATTTTTGGAAAAATGATGGTGATAATGATGGTGATAATGCTAATAATGGTGATGATGGTGAAGTTGATGGTGAATATGTTAATAATGGTGATGATGCTAATAATGATGTTGATGGGGATGGTGTTGATGATGATGCATGGTGATGATAATGATGGTGTTAGTTATGATGATGATGATGGGATTGTGTCGATGATGATGACGATGATGATAGTGATGGTAATGACTGATGATGATGATGATGACTATGCTGGTGATGATGATGATGATGATGATGATGATGATGATGATGATGATGATGATGATGATGATGATGATGATGATGATGATGATTGTGTCGATGATGGTGACGATGATGGTGATAGTGATGGTAATGATTGACGACGATGATGATGATACATGATGATGATGATGATGATGATGATGATGATGATGATGATGATGATGATGATGATGATGATGATGATGATGATGATGATGATGATTGTGTCGATGATGGTGACGATGATGGTGATAGTGATGGTAATGATTGACGACAATGATGATGATGATGACAATGATGATTGGTACTGATAAAGATGATCAATGAAGTCATGTCATTATTTTCTATTACCTGGTATCCTCGAGTGAGGGTGGACTTCATTTCTTTGATGATGAAAGAAAAATACTTCGTTCCCAGCGACAGGGCTATTTGACACAGAACATCCCGCGCGGTATCCCGCACATCCCGTGCACGACTTTTTAAAGTAAAGCAGACTCGAAGAAGAAGACTAAAGTGAAAAAATAATGATTACGCAATGTTATAAAAAATTAAATAACCCATGACCTCCCACACAAAAGACCGGTATCCAACCAACTGAGCCAACCTGGAGGCGGTACTCAGGAAAATGTACATTATTTAATATACAATGCGTACCCTGGTAGATGCAAATGTAAGGTGTGTTGTGGCAGGGACTTTAATAGTTTCACCATGGCCAGTGCGATGGGTACTCGTAATGCTTCTTGCTGATCGTCTTTTTTCGTGTGGCTCAACTTGTGATAACTTTCAACCTACAGTACAACACAAAGATTTTAGACTGCGAAACTACGACCGCATAATACATCTTTACCTTGGGTGTAATGCTTTCCTCATTACATTTCTTTGTTTAACATTTGCGCATGAGAAGACACATGAATATTATTGCTGTTGTTGTTGTTGTTGTTGTTTTGTTGATGTTGTTGTGATGAAGGACCGTTACCTTCTTCGTAAGGCTCTTGTTGAGTTGAGGTAAAATTTTCTTTGTAATTGCATCATAGATTTTCTTAGCCAAGGCTTCATTGAGTTCTTCGTTTTTGGTATTTTCATCATCATTGCCAGCATCTTCTAATTCATCATCATCATCATCGTGATCATCATCATCCTCCTCCTCCTTGTCTGTTGGTTTCTCCTGGATATCAATGTCTTCCGTGCTTTCTTTGGGTGGCTGTAATTTTTGTTTTTGTGGAGTTTTTCCTATTGAAAGAAAAAATTGTTTGGGTTCAATCAAGGGTCTTCCAATCAACAAAACATGCAGGAATAACATTTTTTGATCTACAAACATCCACATGAGATGACACCGTGACTAGCTAAAAAAGAGACTCAAAGTGCTTGACTTTATCCCAAAGTTGAATTCAAAGACAATTCCAGATTGCAAGGGTTTCTGGCTTCCATCCACTCAAAACCATTAATAACTCAGACTCAGGCTGTTGGAAATTTGATGGACGGCAGCCAAAACACGAAAAACGTGCCGCGTCTTGTGTTGTCTGGGTCGTGGAAACATGAACAACATTCTAACGTACCTTGTGATTCTGATGACTCAATCTTCAGATTATAAGAACTCAAATCAAAATGAAAGCCATTCAGGACAGCGACGACAATCCTGGAAAAAAATACTTTTTTAGTATCCTCTTCAAGACTGTACAAGGAACTTACAGCAATAGACCCCTTGCAGCACGTCGGAATGCAGCTCAATTTGGAGGACAAAACAATAGGTTCCAATTCTCAGGAGATTGAAATTCTTTTGTTTTATCCTCCAAATTGAGCTGCCTTGACGTCATGTGTGAAGGGTCTATCGAGACATGTATCATTAAAGCCTGTTCACACTAGCGACTCCAGCATAAGCATAACGACATACGCAAGCGCAGATCATAGTACTTTAAGGATGATTGAATGTCTTGTTCTGTCCAAATATAAAGGGGTTAACTAACCATGAAAGACTATCTGCGCTTGCGTATGTCTTTATGCTTATGCTTGCGTCGCTAGTGTGAACCAGGCTTAAGCAGCATACCTAACGACAATCTTCTGTTTTTCTTTCTCTCGCTTCAACATGCGTAAATAAAGTCTGAGCAAGTTGGAGTACTTGGGCCATGGCAAGCACGCTGATATCGCACCCACAGTGGAGATGGCTTGAGTCACCAAATTATGATCTTTATTACCCGAGTACTCGAACAGATAGACCGTTGCCAAGGGCAACAGGAAGGCCAATAGGGTGGAAGGTTTGAAAGTGTTTTTCTCGCAGAGAGATTCTATCCGACGTAAAGCGCGAATACGCCGATGGAGCTGCAATAGGAAAGGAAAAGGTAGAGAGAGAATAATGAGCCTTTATCAATATTATCCGTAACATCACCAGAAGCGCCATCACCATCACCACTACCATCATCATCATCATCATCACAATCACTATCATGTATCATCATCATCATTATCATCATTCATCATCACCACTATCATCACAATCACCATCATGTATCATCATCATCATCATTCATCATCATCACCATCATCACAATCACCATCATGTATCATCATCATTATCACCATCATCAGAATCACTATCATGTATCATCATCATCATCATCATCATTGATCATCAATATCAGCAGGATCACCACCACCACCACTACTACATCATCATCATCACCATCATACATTTCATCGTCATCATCACAATTCATCATCAATTATCATCAGCAGAAGCACCACTACTGTACCACCTTTCTCTTACTTTCATCATCACGGGATATCATCTGATCACCCACCTGTATGTGTCTTATGTTCTCAAAGAAGTCAGCCTCGGGATCTTTATCCACAAGGATACGCATATCCTCAAAGGTCACGTGGTTAAACTGACGAACCATTGTTGCTAGGATACCAAGAAACTCATTCCTCGCGGCCTGTGAAAAAAACACGAACCATTTTGATAAAATCATACTGAGGCGCCTAAAAACAAATTTCATATTCCAATGAAAACATTTTGCAATGTAATAAAGGTATCTTCGTACTGTAAACTTTTTTCGTATTTTTTAAGTTTCTGTTTAAAAAACTATGACATTTTACCCATACCTCATTCTTAGATCGTAGAGCAAGCTTACAAGAAGGTAAAATACAGTTAACAATCAGTTCGTGGAACTCTTCACCATCGCTGCATCCTGCCACTCGCTGTATGATGGAGTTGATACACCCAATCGCTCCATCTCTGATCGCCATGTCATCGCTGCGATGCACGAAATAGAGACAATTGTGCAAAATGGTCAATATGAAGTCAATTGGTGGAGAATCATTAGAGGGAGGAGTTGGTGGAGAATCCATGTCGACACTCGCATCTTCTTCTTCTCCTTGTGAAATTAGGCTTACTGCAGAAGCAAAGCCCGCCATTCTTTTCTCATAATTTGGCTCTTCAATTTTCTTCTTATCCCAAGAGTTCATTTGCGTTACGATTACTGAGATAGTTTCATAGCCCGGATCAAGTCTAGCAATCTCTTCAAACACTTCACACAGTCGTTGCCTTGAGGTACGAGAGTTCAGCTGCGCAAACAACCTTCCAAGCTGTTTGGTAAAACTTGCAGGAGATTCAACATTAGAAAGCAGATTTTTTATCGTACTTATGGTATCACTTTCAGTTTCTTCTCGTTGGCGAAGATATATGAAGGGCAGAAGAAGTTTGATAAGAGCTGCAGAGTTTTCTGGGTCTGATACAAACGGGCTAATCTTAGAAAGAACTGAGAGTTCGAGTTTAGGAAGAGCTGCTTTGCTTTTTCTCGGGCCTTGTTTGGATGACTTGGTTAGAGCTTTGACCGTTTGTACCAGATGCTGTATGATGATTGACAGGTGAGGAAGAACCAATCGAGTACCGTAGGGTATGGTTGATTCCAGTGATGATGTTGGGCTGGAATATAAAGAAACGATAGCATTAGGACAAGACAACAGAAAAAACAACAGCAACAAAAATATGTACAACAACAACAGCTACAAACAGCAGAACAACAAGAACAACAAGAACAACAGCAACGGCAGCAGCAGCAAGAACAACAGCAGCAACAACAACAATAGCAGCAACAACAACAACAACAACAACAACAATTTTCTTGAAGAGGAAGTTTTACATACATGTAAACGTTGAACTACTTTAGTGAGACAAATTGACAAGGAATTTTGCTACGTAATAACATTGATTCTTCACTTGACTCTGAAGATGACTTCCGCTCAGGTTGTCGAAACGTCAGTCACTTCAAACAGTCCTTCTCAGGACTACATCCACCCGGATGATCATAATACAAATATTGTTTCTTCGACAAATATTGTTATTTCGATAAATAGTAATAACATAACTCGTCAAACTTCCACCATTCAAGCAACTGCATCTTCTCTCCATCTTACCTTAGTTCTGAACCCAATTCCATCATATCCTGTTTCTCTTCATTCCCATCATCCTCAGACTCACTCAGTAAAGTATCTGCCATCTCCATCACCATAGTAACCACTGAATGACTAACATTATAAGCATTTAAACAGCTGAACACGTGACCCATGATTGACGTCTCGGGGCGGTTGAGTGGCTTTCTTGAGAGAAGTGGAAAGTAGCGAGACCTTTTGGTCCAAGTGTGGAGGAGTTTCAACAGAGGAGTGGGGCTTTGGATGCTCTCTTGTTCCAGGTTATCAAGCTAATTAATAATAAATTAATAGATATTAATATGGTAATACTCCCCTTCACAGTTCCCTGCGCCATCTTGAATGGTAGCTGTGCCTTGGAATTGAAGTGAGATATGAGGTGACCTTGGTAATAGCAAGAGACCATGAGGGACAGACTTTCCCTCATGCTCTCTTGGTAATAGAGACTTTCTTTTAAAACACCTTGGACAATAATCATTCACAGGTCTCTATCATTGCAAGGTCACCTCATGTCTTACATGTACTTAGGCAAAGGCACAGCTACCATTCAAGGTGGTGCAGGGAACTGTGAAGGGGACTATTAACAAGTGTTAACATCATAAGATTTCTAGAAAATTGTGTTCAGTTGATGTGTAAAAATCAGGTAGAAAATTCAGCTGAATGAGAGAAAAAAGGAAAGTGAGAATAAGAGCAAATGATAGACTAGAAATATGTTGAGTTCCAAAAAATCATGCGTGAGTATTAATTTCAAGTATAAGTCAGAACATGTTGTACCTGTGGCCAAACTGCTGCTTCGTAAACCATATCTATGACCAGCGAATAATCATAATCAGCTTTGGCTTCAAAGAATTCGATTAGACGAGAGATGGCGAGCTGTCGGATTTGCTTTAACTGTGAGATGTGTGGAGGATGAAGCTGAAAAAATTAAACAAAATTATGAACATTTATTTAAAGATACAGGGATTTGTTGCCGAGTCTCCCTTGCCAGAGTCTAAAATGGGAATACTCCCGTTTCGAGTTCTCTTTTACGCTGTGTTAGCCTCAAAACCGTGTAATATATTCTTTTATTCAGTAACAGCCCGTGGAAATTCAAGAGATCTGTGTGTAAAGAAGACAATAAAAATAGTTTTATTTAAATTTCTGCATAATTTACGCACAATTGAGGCTAACACAGCGTAAAAGAGAACTCGAAACTGGAGTATTAACCCTGGATTTCACAATGGTTCTTCTTCCACTGGATTCCAATTGAAATTTAGAAGTTGAGGCTAATGTTTTAGTATGTGACACACTCCACACTCCACACTCATTACCACTACATTTAATGTTATAAGCACACAACTCTCAATGGCCCCAACGCTGTTATTTTACATGAGTAAAGTTGCTTGTTGGTTCTCTCCTGTGCTTCAAGGGTTTTTCCAGGTTCTCCATTTTTTCTACCTCCACAAAAATCAACTTCTAAATTCCAATTGGAATTTCAGTGGAAAGGGCCACTGTGAAATCCAGGGAAATACAGTGGATGAATAGCAACTCTGTGGAAATGCAACTGCTAAATCCTGTTTATTTATTCTTATTATTTAAAAAAAAACGTTTGATTGTAAAAAAATCTCTTTTACTAAAACTATAACTAAATCATTATCTTCTCTAAGAAACTAAGAATATCGTAAGATCATAGGATGTCATTATTCGACATCACAAAGCAGGATTTTTTATCACCATTCAACTCACCTGGTCACGTTTTTCAAGTGCAAAGACACAGGTTGAGAGAAGAGACAGACAGATTTGTAGCAAAGAAGGTAAAAATGCATCAAAAGGTCCTGCGAGGTTGATGAGAAGATGTTGCATCATGTTGAGAAATCCAAGCTGCTTTCTGATTGGTACGACTGAAGAAAGGTCATGTGGTGTTGGAATGACATCAGGATCTACAGAAATCACAAAAATAATAAAGTTAATGATTTGAGTGTATTAAAACATTTTATTATATGGCAAGGTAATTTCACGCGCTATGATTGGTCAATTTAAGGTCCATAACTTACAGTATAGACTGAAAATAGAAATCGCCTCTCCTAGCCTTGCCATATAATAAATATCTTATTAACCTCCTTTGCTCTGTCCGTACTGTAAGTTATGGATCCTCGTTTTCTCCACTTTTTTATGGCCTGCGTGCTACGTGCTTGGGCCATAAGGCAGTGGAAAAACTTTGTCCATAACTTGCGATATGGACCTCAAACTTGGTTAATGAGAGCTACATAATTATACAGTACATGTAGAGATACTTCATGTCATTCATGTGCCAAGCAGAGATGGATTGGCTGGTAAAACAAGGCAACTTGTGAAGAGCTTTAATTTGTGGAAATTGGTGGCATATTAACATCACAATGCTGTTGTTAGTAAACATGAAGTATTGCTATAAGGCTGCCATGTTGAATGGCAACTTTATGGTCATCATAATAATAATAATAAACATCTTTATTGAGGATGCCAACATCACATAAGTGGTTTACAGAAGGGTCCTTGAAAATAAAGTATATAAACAAATAAGATAAAAACTAATAAACTTAATAAAATAATAACAATAATAGTGATCCAAGGCCTGGCTTAGATGTAAACAACATGGCTGCCATCACATGACTACTGACCTGTACACAAGTGTTTGAAGGGAGCAAGAATCAAATCCATAAATACTCTCAATTCCTCTAATGAACAGCTTCCAAGGAAACGTAAGACAGTTGCACGACGGACGCCAACACCAGACTTCCCTGAGGAACCTGCACCAGTCCACCTCTGCATTTTACCGTAAAGAAGCCTAGGGAGAGTGAATTTTTTTAGACCTTTTAATGAATGAGAGAGTTGCCTTGATTTTGTGGGAAGTAGCGAGTGGCATAGCAGTGAGAGCACTTGTCTTTCACCAATACAACCTGCATTCGGTGTAAAGCAAAGTGCTGTGGTGTGATGGAATTTGTGTGAAGTGATGTGGGTTGGCCTAGTGGGTCATTAGGTGGTTTGGTGTAGTGTGGAGGATTATAGCATGATGCCAATGGGCATGTTGTGTTGTATTGTGATGTGGTGTGATGCAGTGCATTTTTTATGCAGTGTGTTGTGAATGTGCTATTTTGTGATATAGTGGTATTTATAGTGTACTCTAGTATCCAGCTACCTGATCACTATCGGCATCAGCCCCTCACGATGAGCAAGGTCCATTACAGCATTCCCTTCATCTTCAGTCAGAAGAGTCAGCTCATCTCTAAAGTTCTCGTCTTCTAACAACCGCTCAAGATTATCCTTATAAGGCATAACATAAGAG
Source organism: Anthopleura xanthogrammica (assembly GCA_964019055.1). NCBI lineage: Eukaryota > Metazoa > Cnidaria > Anthozoa > Actiniaria > Actiniidae > Anthopleura > Anthopleura xanthogrammica. The sequence continues at coordinate 9,928,564 of OZ025219.1, read as the reverse complement.
AACTTGTATGTCAACAAACACTTGACAGCTATCTTCTGTACTTCACTGTCTTTATGACTCAACATCGTCATGTAGATTTCCTTGACTTGAGGTTCTTTCGACAAAGCCTTAGGATTATGAAACAGACTGAAGAGGGTCAGATGAACACAGAGAGATTTGGTAGCTCCCTTGTGTCTTTTTGTGTAGTTCTGCTCTGATTTTTCTTGGACTGACTCGTCGTGATCAGTTGCCATGGAAACAGTGGCGTCATCGCTGTCTTGTAATTCTTTCTTGCGAATGTCTTGTGAAGGGGTTGTATTCTCGTCACGCGAATCATATTCGTTGCTGAGAATTATATAAAAAGAAAAGGAATTAAAATTTAGAAAAAAAATCCCTTTTTTTTCAAACACCCTTAATAACAGAACAAACAAAAGTGTGCTAGCATTTCTGGTAGTGTTAATCAAGGTCACCTCATAAATCTCAACAGCAGGGGAGCAAGGTCACGTGACTTCAGCTCCACTATGCCAGGGAACTCTGCCATTGTCTTCCACAACAGATAACGAAAATTAACATGGTCTGTGCGGTTGTCTTCTCTTGGTCCAGTAGCAACATTGAACAGCCTGGCGAAGAGGTCATCAATGTCATTAGTCTTTCCTTCCTCGTATCTTATGCTGTCACTTGTTGATGCCGTCACATCAGAGTCAAGCCCTTTTTCTGTTAGTGCAAAGCAACACAAGTATCAACTAAAGAGCTAGTATGCGTACTGTAAGAGCTGGTATTAATGAAAATACAATCAGAAAATGTAAGTCAAATTTTTTTTTTCAACTCCTTACCTGCATTGGTTGCAGCCAGTTCAAGGTGTTCATGAAACACAACCCAGAACGTCTTAACATCCTGTCCATGTGCATGAGACTTCAATATCTCCATCACAGGTTGCCATATGGGACTAAAGTTAACATACAACTGGCCAATCAGAAACCTTGGTATGAGGTCATGGTAGAATTCCGGCAGGCTCTTGTGGTAAGATGTCGAGTAGATGAGTTTGCGCAGAAAGATTTCCTTGTCACGATAATGTTGGAAGGTGGGGAGGGTGGACTCAGCTTCAAGACAGACTTGGAAGAGATTACACTTCCCTGGTTGGGAATCCTGTGGAATTTGAGGCAGAAGATTTGTGGATTTTCTTCCTTCATGAGAGCCAAGAATTATTTTATGTTTGTTTGATTTTGCAAGAGTTATTTGTATAGTTTGCCTATTTATTTGTTTGTTTGCTTGCTTGTTTCCTTGCTGGTTTGCTTGTTTGTTTGTTTTATAACACAAAGATTTAACTTTAGATAAAAACAGTAAAAGAAAACGAAAACCAAACAACTTTCATTCAACTCTACAACAAACCTCTTCAGTGGCTATATACTCTATCTGCTCAAACTCCTTCAAAATCTCTAGGGTTTTCTGCCTCACTAGATGTGCAGGATTGGACAAGTTCACCTTGATCAAAGGATAAACTCTCCTTAAGTTATCTGTCGACAGCACTTCTTTCTGGTTGATCGATTTGGCATGTGACAAGATGGTGGCAATAGAGTGTAGCATGTGTACATTATCAGGATATTTGCTATAAAAAATAAAAATACAATACAACCACATGATATGGAAGCAGATTTTGTACACATGTAAATAAAACCTATTTTTTGATTTTGAGTATGTAAGTTAGCTGGTCTTCCATTTAGAATGCTTGTATATGACACCATAAGAGTCAAGGCTAACTCAAACCATCCATTTTTCACACTCATACAAAAACTGCTGTCCCTTCTACATACGTGGTACGGCATATTGTGAGATTCAAATCTTGCATGCATCATTCATTCAACCATAAGACAATTTTACCTCAATATTTCCAGCACAAAGTCTATTCCAAGCTGTTCGTCTTTCTTTTTAGGTTGTGGATTGATAAAAAGGTATGATAAAACAGCCTGTGAGATCACAAACAGCCACTGCTGTGCATTCTGAATATCTCTTCCAGATTGTTGCAGCTCTAGGCTTTGTGTTATGAAATCTAGAATCTTCTTCGAATAGTTTGCACCTGGGAGAGGCCTGTAGAAAACCAAAAAAATTATTCTTGATTGTGTGTCATTCTCTTGAGAATTAGTTTCTTTGTTTGAGTTGTATCCATATTCATGTGTCTTCTCATGCACAACCATTAAACAAAGAAACAATACTCTAGGGAATGATACATGGTCTGAAATGGGAAAACATTACACCAAGATAAAGTTGTTTCCAAAAAGTCAGTCCATAAAGCATGAAAGAATTAACTTACCTGATACAAGGCACACAAACCAACACTCCCCATACCAGACTAAGATTAGAATTATTATCAATTTCTTCCAAACACTCCATCATACAGTCAAGTATCTTCCCTCCAGTTTTTGTGGCAGATTTCGGGAAGTATATCAACCCCTTCCTGGTCGTGATATCAACACCATAATCCTTATTAACAACTCCCGATAACACAATCTGGGTCAATATTAGGATTATGGATTCCTTGTCTTCATTGCCAACTCCACTGAACAGCTTTGATTGACAGTATGATAGTAATAATGGTAAAACGTCACTCGTAAATGATGACCATTTCAAAAGACTTCTGGTAAAATTCAACACTTTTTCCAAAGGGTATTCAATAGGAGGGTGACGGTCACTTTGAAAAACGTTCTTAATAAGCTGCTTTTGGTGTATGTCTTTATGTAGTCCAGAAAAGTCAGCCAGCAGAATTGAAGAGGTAAGGCTGAGTAGCGGAGTAGCGACTTGCTGGCATACCTGTGGTGCCTTCAGAAGAGATGTCACAATCTTAGAAGTAAAAGAATAGCAAAACTGTTAGTAACAAGGAACAAGAAGTTACATGTACAGTACATGTAGGACATGCCTACAATAGTATTACATTGATCTCAAAACTGGCACAGTATACAGCTATCCTAAAAAAGGTTAGTGAAAGTTTTGTTGCTTGTTGCATGTTGTATACCAAGCCCGAAATGCACCATGGACGATGTGAATGCAATCAATGGAAGGTCACAACAATATGGGATTTTCCCAAACTTATTCTGCATGTTTTTCTGGCAAATTTTCTTCTATGTTGACACTATTTAAATAAAAATTATAAATAGAATACACAATATATTTGAGCTAAGTATGCATCATGCAACAAAACCTTGGCATGATGAAAAAAAGGTATTTGTACCCAAGCTAGACCATGATGACTTATAATTTGTTTTCTCATAAAAAGGTCTTTTTCTAAAGGTCTAGAATATTTCTATTTTTGAAGAAAATATCTACAGTAACATTTCCAAAGTTGTGTAATTAGAGACTTTACGCATGAGAACAGCAAGATCTGGATGGCGACTCTGGGTGATGATGTGAGCTTGTTTTCAAAACAGTTTTCCAAGCGTATCGTCATCCTTGGCATTGTCGTTCTTAGTAGAACATGAAAAAACACAAACTGATGTTCTAGCAAGGACAGCAACACTAAGGTTGACAGCATGTGCACGAAAACATTTTGAAAACATGCTCACATCATCTTTCCGGCATCGATTCTTGTGGATGTGTAAGGTCTCTATTATAAATTGGACACAGCAATCTACTCACATCAAATATTATCAAGTGATCAGACATGTAACTGCCACCTTTATATGACACCCAGAAATCTGTTAACCGTAGGGCATAAGACAGTTGATAGGCCAGTGCTTTCCATTTCTCTTCCCCATAAATTATCTCAGAAATATTATACAGCTTCATCAACTGACAAGTTAATGACTTCTCTACTACATAACTGCCTTCGCTGGTCGTGTACTTGGCCATTAGTTTGATGGTATGTAACTGGCACTCATAGACCTGAAAGGCAGAAGATATTCTTAATGCATATCACATTTGGATGAAATCCATAGCATAGATCATTTTCATTCATGTGACAAGGCAGCCATACATGTACCGTATTGGTCTACTAAACAATAGAAGAATTAGAAGTTGTTATGTGCTTCTTCAAGCAAATTTTTCTCAGAAAAAAATTCCAAGCTCCTGGCGGGATAGAAGAATTTTCGCTTAAAAAATCACGGATGGCATATCATTGAGAGCACTTGCCTCTCACCAATGCGACCCAGGTTCAAGTCCCGCTGGGCTTGGTGTCATATGTGAGGAGAGTTACTAGTTGGTTCTCTCCTGTGCTTCAAGGTTTTTTCTCCAGGTTTTCTGGTTTTCCTTACTCCACAAAAATCAACTTATGAATTCCAATTTGATCTTTGGACGTTCTGACGTCACGTGAAAATGGTCTATTACATGAGAAAACTTACCAGTTGCCATGGTAATACTGGACTGAATTTCAAAGTTCTTTCATTTTGTATTGGACCCAATTTTGATAGCATCAGAGGGAAGATTTTTTCTGTCTGTGAATGAAACTGTTTTTTCACTCCCTTCATCATTTCAAAGCACAGGTAACCCATCCCTTCAACCATGTCTTCGTGCGTGGCCAGGAATCCATATAAGAAATCCAGAAGTATGCTGGGTTCTTTAACCTTTCTCATTAAAAATGCAAAACTTTCGGCAGCAAACTGCTGAATGTAGGGCTTCTGGTGCATGCTCAATAGAGGTGAGTACAGCCTATTAGAGAGGAATACATGCAATAATTAATCGACTTTGATCAGCACAGAGGTTGCTTCAGGGTTTGATCTGTGTTTTAGCCGTGCCGTGGCTTCCTGGCTTGTATCAGCCCAGAGGTTGTTTCAGGGTTTGATCTGTGAGTTAGCCATGACCTGACTTAGATCAGCTCAATTGTGGTTTCAGGGTTTGATATGTGAGTTTTTTGTGGACCATCTTAGAACTACAGTACCCATTGTATCCCTAAATTTGTCATGGGTAACCCATGCCACAATATTCCATTTACTATTGTATCTCTATTTATGAACAAATTGCAGTTCCCTTCAGGACCCTTTGTGGACCATTTTTTAACCTTTTTATCCCTAAATGTGTAATAAATACCTACCTGAACACATTCTCTATGTCCTTGACCATATACCTCCATAAGAACTTAAATAAGTACCCAAGAGTTGTGAATATCAACTCAAGGATTCCACTATCCAACGCATATCTATTCAGCAAAGCAACAAAAACATTAAAGAAATCCTTGAAGTGTGGATAGAAATCCGACTGCAAGTCTCGTGAAATCTGGACTACTATGTCTAGAAGCGGTTCCAGCGCCAAAGAGTTGTCTTCCTGGAGAAGATACTTTTGAAGTATCGCCATAACAGTTTGTTCATGGTGAACCAATTGAGCCAATGTTTGAACTAACGGATTTATCTCCTTACAAAACTCCTGGAATTGTACTGTGCAGTTTAATTCTCGCCATTTGTTCAGCGCTTCGTTACAAAATGTCTCTGTTTCTTCTGGCTCTGAAGCACGTTTATTCACACGATGTGAAATATCGAGCCTAATATTCGCAATACGCTCGGAAAATCCTTGAAATTTGAAAGGATTTTTTTCTTTTTCCTTTGCCATTTTGAATATTATGTCAGTGTAGAAGAAAAGCTATGAGATCAGTTCAAAAACAAATATTTTTGGAGAGATATTTGAGCCATGTGGTTTTTCACAACACTTCTGCCATCTTGAAATTGCAGTTAGGAGAGAGACTGACACTAATGAAGCTTACCGCTGTGCAAAAGTCCTGAGTTTTCGTGTAAATCTATTTCGCGGCATTTCAACCGAGGCTCTCGTAGGAGGATTGGGGAGAGGGGGAGAGGGGGAGGGAAGGGGGAGGAGAAGGAGAAGAGCCTGCAAGCAACACCCCTCTTTCTCCTCCTCCCCTCCCCAATCCCCCGCAAGAGCCTGGCTAAGCAGGCTACGGCACAGGCAGCCCAAGCAAACTTTCTGTGCTTGTTTTATAGGGTAATGTATGGGGCTAGGATACAGATAGGAAAATAAAATCTTCCACTCAACATTTTTCTTTAAAACTTGCTTTAATCGCTGTTTGTTCCTCATTCGGTATTATGGCGAAGTTTCAGCGCGATTTTAGGCCGTTAAGTGTGTTCTTAACGGTAATTCAATAGACACAACAACTGACATTCCAAGTTATACAATTCTTTATTTCAGATATTTCCTTTTAGATCCATAACCCCATTTTGAAGTTGGATTCTTCGATGCCTTTCTTCTGCTTGCTCCATTTCTAGCCTCTGAACCTTTTTGAGAAAGAATTTGGAAGATATAATTGAATCTGGTATTATAATATCTTTCTACCAATTTAGGTCCAACATTTTGTGCTTTCAGACTATATTTTATTTTCATGGATTTGGTGGGGTGACGCTCGATACAATCATCCAGTCTAGATTTTATTCACAAATGTAGTTCTTTTTGATAACTTTGTTTCATCTGCAACTTCCCTGTGCAAAGGGCCATTCGTATAAAAAGTAAATCTTCGGACCATCTTGCATCCTTCCAGCAAATTGTCGAACTTTTTTCCAAGGGTTTTTGGCTGGAACAATCTTTGCAATCGACGATCTTGCATCCTTCTAGCAAATTTTCGAACTTTTTCCAATTTTTGGCTGGAAATTTTTTTTTGCAAACGACCATCTTGTATCGTTCTAGCAAATTGTCGAACTTTTTTCCAAGGGTTTTTGGCTGGAACAATCTTTGCAATCGACGATCTTGCATCCTTCTAGCAAATTTTCGAACTTTTTCCAATTTTTGGCTGGAAATTTTTTTTTGCAAACGACCATCTTGTATCGTTCTAGCAAATTTTCGAACTTTTTTCCAAGGGTTTTTGGCTGGAAAAATGTTTTGCAAACGACCATCTTGCATCGTTCTAGCATATTGTCGAACTTTTTTCCAGGGTTTTTTGGTTGAAAAAAGAACGAACGGCGTTCTTATATGGATGTAAGAAACGTTTCAGTTTTTTCCAGGGAATTCAATGCATGGTTCTATTCAGATTACAATCTTTAATTTTTGGGTCGAAAACACAGCATATTTCAGGACCCTGCCGGAACAGAAATTACCGCATTTTTAAATGTTTTAATCATATTTAGGGGTGTTAGAAGACACAAGTTGATATAACTGTTAAATCACGTTAACCACTGTTTAGTGGTTAGAGATAATCACAAGTTAAGAATCTCGTCACCAGATTGCTTATAGAAAGAAATGAATTTATGATACACGATTAGTTATTGACAATCACGTAGGCGTACAGTCATTGAATGGTCGCCGGACCAACGGAATAGTCAGGCATACTTCTCATTCAAATCATTATCACTCCTATATTTGTGCTGCCTGAGGCCATCCTGACGAGCTGTTAACAGCAGAAAATAGAGAGCTAATTTTAAGTTCAGGACCAATGCGTTGCAGTAAGTAGTGGCCAAAATGGGTTAGGACGCTCATCCTGATTGCCAAAAATGTACCACATGTTAAAACGACGCAGTTTGACCAGATTGGTTGATTAAACTGTTAACATACATAAATGTTGAGTCAAACCTTACTTTCATTTATTAAGATGGGCCTGCTAGACCATTGCCAAACCAACACCTAACTACTGCTACATCTGAGGTAAGATAGATACCCGTTCCATGCATAATCTTATTATTACAGGTCATGTTTTATGATATGTACATTAAAAAAAAACACAAAACAATTTGCAAAACACTGAAGATTGATCTATCTATCTGTATTTGGATATCAAGATAAGGTTTTTACAGACTAAGGAGTCGGTGCGCGCCCAAGTCGTAACTTCAATTCGGACCGTGTTAAGATTTCAGTCCAAACACGTAATTTTACAACATAGAACTGGGTTTTTTTCATCGAAGGGCTTGTTTCTTTAATCTAGACTTTAGAGCATTCACGAAAAACTCCGTCCAAAATTCGATGATTCGTATTTTGTTGGGGTTCAGTTTACGACTCTTCTTCAGTAAATGGACGAACTTTTTTTATTTACCATGCAATATATACTTTTCTTCTAGTGGAGATCAGTTATGCAACATTCATAGATATACTAGGTGCTTTTAGCTTCTAGTCGTAAATGTTATTTCGTGATTCTCTGGTACGGGTTTCCGCATTCCATTATGTAAAGATGCTTTTTCAATTCATGCGCATCATTCTCCTCGCTCTTTGAATGCATTAACGGTAGTATAAGAATGGGAAATAATTATTTTAAAATGCACGGGGTCAACTAGTTGATTTATGAAATAGGAAATTGTTTTGATCTCCCACGACGAACTGAATTACGGTGTGGTAACAGCTACTCTAATCTGGACTCAAAATCGACCACATCTCTGACATTGGTTAACCAATGTCCCTTCATTTTATGACTAGCTTGTTTAGCCGCTAAATTCTACCTTAAGCTTATTCATAAAGAGGTTTACAAGTGGAAAAAAATATATATATAAACAGTACTTTTTGAGCGCATTCTGCTACCTCAATGCGCTATGGTTCGTAGTTTCAAAATTAAGAGTATGCTGATTGAAAAAGTAGAGTTTTCAGTAACGATTTCAATTCGGTAAGATTGTTAGATTTTCTGATAGTGTCTGGTAATAAGTTCCACAATGTATAGGGCCAGCAACTGAGAAAGCGCGGTCACCATAATTTGAAGTGAAGGTACGAGAAACATAGCGGTAAATAAGATGAAAAACACATAGTTTTCAACCGTATTTTCCAGAAAAACCAGAATGTTCTTGTCATTCAAGGATCGTTAGTGATTGCAGTCCAGACAGCTCCCGTCGCGGTACGTTTTACAAACTTGAAGTGTTTTGGATTCCGTCCATTAAACTTATTTAAAACAAACGTTGTGAATAACTAGCCAGTTCTTCGGACGGAAACCATGACCAAAAGCCGATACAGGATATAGAGATCACAAAAGCACGAAAATAACTCACTTAAAACAAAAATAACGCTCATAATTTACGATGTACGAACGCAGAATAAACATGACTAAGTCATTCTCTCTAAGTATGCTGAAAACGGGTGAAAATGTCCCATTAAGAAAAGTTTGATATGTACGTGATTTTTAGAAATATTTGCGAAAAAAGAATATACTAGCAACTCCAGATCGATCTTAACAGCATGAGTACCTAGAATATAAAAATATATTGACGTGGAAGTAGACAAAACGCATCGTATACGTAAATATGTACGTACAATTTTTGTTCACCTGTTAATGGCAGTGTGTGAGATAAAAACATCCATGTCACGCACAGACTCAAAAAGAAACATTGTCTGGTTTCACTTTGATTCACCTATGTAAATTGCCGTCGTCTCAGATCGTTTTTATGCCGTCTCTGATACTTGTACTCTGATGATTGGGTTTTTGGTTATTATCGGTAGCAAAATTTACCTTTTCAGACCCTTGCATGTATAACCAGGCAAAATGCAACAAAACTTTTCTTTTAGAGTTGCCCGAGTCGATCACGAAGATATACTTATGATAAAAAGCGCTAATTTTGTACAACATTTTTCATTTAGATAATAAAAAACTTTAGCTATGATACTGAAAAAAGAACTCGATCTTTGGTTTAATTAAAATCATAATCGCTGTTCCCGGTCGTCAACAATGTCATGCAAATTCGTATAAAACCAAACAATTAGATTTTTTTGTCATTCTTTATATAAAAAGGTTAAATAGATCAAACTGTCGGCTTGACTGTCGTGTATTACGTTTTAGAGTCACGTGATTAAACACAGCCAATCAAATGCTTTGATTTCTACACATCTTTTTGAAAACTGTTTCAAAATCTCAATGGGCGATCTTCAATAGACGATACAATGAAATAATATACTCATGTTGTGATCTTTCAAGTTTAAACGTTAAACTATTCAATTTTCTGTGGGGTTAGGTATACTTAGTCGACTGAAGAATTGGAATCTGTTCAGTGGTAAAAAAATTGGAAGGTTAGTGGAAACTTGAGTTTTTTCATTATTTCCATGGTTTTTTCTCTGTACGTACGTTTCCTTCTGTATTTAACATTGGAAGGCTTCGAGAACTCTATTCAAACAATCAGAGTTCTTTAGGTAAGGAAAATTCATCTTTAAATCAGTGTCTATAGAACACTTTGAGAACTAATTTTCGTTTTAAGAACCAACAGAAAGGATGTATAATTTTTTGAGAGATTTCACACTAGAAGACCCTCTAAAATTCATCAACATATACCATCACCGAAGCAACCAGCATATCAATGTTATTGTAGCTCTATGTTTAGCTACCATTTGACGATTTATTTCTTTTTTCTTCATACTGTTCTAGAAAGTTCTATTTTTCTAGTTTGAGTTGTTTTCAAGTTTACTTCTAGTGTACGACATCCGGCGGCGAGGTACTCGTACATTATCTCAACTTCAAGCTTTACTTAGTACATCTGTATAATCCTATGTCGGTGAAAGGCCAAAAACACATCTGCTTATACTAGGATATTCCTTGAAAAAAGCCGCGGAAATTGTGAAGTGGACAACTCTACCCCTGTAAACTTCTCCTGATATCTTCATTTCAATTAAATATCCCATATTGCGTCATCAATGCCTTATATCACAGATGCAATCTGTAAGGTAATTCGAAATTTGCCACGGGTGTCGCGCTAAGAAGAGATTCGAATTTTTTAATCAGTTTGTTTTTGAGATTACTCGGAGATTATTAAAATATATCAGATATAAACATGACAGCCAAAAAATGAGTTAATTTTGAGAAGATTTGGAAGTAAGAAAATTCAAAGTTATCACGTAAAGTCGATGATTTTGTAAAATTTTTTTCTCACTTTTGTGGGGAATGGAGCGCTTTATGGATGTAGCCAATGCTATTAGTAAAGCTTATCTGGATTTTCCGGCTAAAAATCACTACGTATAAAATGTGTAAAGAGAGTATTTTTCCGCACATCCGAACGGGAAAACTAAAGCCTATTTTACACCGTCATTTTGCGCGGTGTTTGCAATGCTATTTTCAGTTCCTTGCGGATATACAAAATTAGAAAAAAACTAAATGTCACTTATTGATATTTTCCTAGCTTAAAGACAAATTAGTTCGAGACACGTTTACTGAAATAAAAACATTTTTCTCGCCGTTTTATAGTGAGTAAATGGCTGAAAAACTTGAATGAAAAATTACAGAATTTTTTCATGAAGTACTACTATATTAATGAAATTCGAAACACATCAAAATTATTTCCATAGCTAATATCACAAGAATATCGTGGTTATCCTTCTTTCAAGGCGAATGTTTTCAATACTATGATAGTATATACAAGGTGTATTGCTTTTTTTTAACTTTTCTCCGACATAAAGGAAGTATGAAACTAAGACTTTTAAACAACAAAAAGCCTTAATTTAATCAACAACTGGGGAGAAATAATAGAGATAACTAGCAGGAGGTGTATCCGCGATGACAGAGATGATATGTAGCTCGAAAAACAAACAGATATGATCTTCTTTGGCGGGATTATATTAGAAACATTAATCAAGTGACTCCGAACTGACCAGAAAACTAGAGCGCAACATGGTTTTGGAGGTGGAGGTGAGAGGGCGCTTTTGTGCCAGAGAAGTTCATATTTATTCATAATTCATTCATTTATTCATCCTATCCATCCATCCCTCCTTCCTTCCCTCCCTCCCTTCATTCATTAGTCATTTATGGGTCACTTTTCAGCCATCATTTCTCAGTTTATTTCCCACCTGGTTTATTTCCTGCGCGGCATTGTAAATATGTTTACTGGTTTCTGTCTTGTAAAAAGTGTAAAGGCACAATAAATCATGCTTCCTTAGCCTTGAGCCTTGGTAGAAAAACCTCCCCCTCTCCCTCCCCTCAGACTTTATTCCATGCAGCTGTTCAAAGGTACGGCGCGTATTTCAGTACAGTCATTCCCACCCTACAAAACCGCTGTGCAGGCCAAGACTTATGATTACCCAAATCTGGTCTTCGTGCGGTTTTTCAGCCCCATTGATTTAACCCCAGAACTTCTCCAAATACAAATCTAGCTATCTTTCTACCACCACCTTTGTGAGTCAAGACTCTTATATACAATCCCTTTTGTTGTCTTAAATTACACAGATCAGTGACCATCAATTCAGTATATACTTAGCACATATTGTTCTACCGGCCTCTGAAAAAAGAGCGTTGAGTTTCAGTGGGGATTTCCAAGGCGTGAATGAAAGAATGTTTATCGGATTCTAGGAGTTTACAAAATCTTTCAAATCTTTTCAAATCTGATTAAAGAGTAAGGTGCAATGATTTGGTAATACGATTATTGGCTTTGGGCGGTTCACTTGAACAGAATTTGACATGAATATACATCCATACTCGGGGGAAAATGAAGAGGACGCCTCAAGAATCAAGTTCATTGCGATTCATGTCACCAATTTTTATCGATAACCTGAAACAACCTCTGGGCTCAGAGATCAAAGTCAGGGCACGGCTAACTCACAGGTTTTACGGAGGGTGGAAAAAAACCGAGAACTCGAAGAAAACCGACCCTCAAAGCAAGGGAGAGATCTGACAACCTCTCCTCGATGCGATGGCAAAACTAAGACAATTGTCTACTGATCATGAGGTAAAAAACTCACATATTTTCCTCTTTCGTTCAGATTATCTCTTGTATTGTTTCCTGATGACTGCAAATAATTAGATATTGAATATCAATATTGCTCATAGATTGAACTGTTCAGGAACAAAGACAGACCTGCCCCTATGATTAGGATTTGTTTCTCTGAAATGTTCTTGAATAAAGATCTGAGGCATAAACACTAATAATCAAGTGATGCGAAATTCAAGAATATGAAGGCCTATCGATGTTTACAATGTTTCCTTAGCACTAGAGATATAGGTTTTTTTATCTAGGAAGGAAGAACAGTAATCTTCTGGATTGATCAGTATTACGGTTCTTACATCTAGTAACTGATAACGTTCGGAATCTATACCATTTGATTAATCATGAAAAAATTATTCTATAGTAGTAGAAATCAGAGCATGAAATATTTCGTTCATTGCTATAAGCCGCGGCATTTTGCACAGGCGACGCGACGGCTGAAAAAATCGCAAAAAAAAATTGCGAGAAATGAGTTTGTTTTTCCTTCAACTTTTCCCTTGCACTTGAGACGCGACTAAAGCTTAAATCGAGGTTGTTTTTTTTTTTATTGTAGCCACCGCCACGCGTTGGTGATTTTAAAAAATCGCGTCGCCTTTGCAAGACAAAAATAGCTCGTGTGGCCGCGGCTTAAAGGCCGATTTACACGGTACGACTTTTGCTTACAACTGTCGCGAGCAATTTGCTTACGCCATGCTCACAACACGAATTGCTTCATGTAAATCAACCCTACAACTTGCTCACAACTGTTGAAGCGAGTTGCAGGGTAGATTTACACGACGCAATTCGTGTCGTAAGCGTTGCGTAAGCAGATTGCACGCGACAGTTGTAAGCAAAAGTTGTACCGTGTAAATCGGCTTTTATATAGATCCAGGCGTGGATCCAAATCAGCTCACCGTTTTCCGGAAAACGGTCAAGATTTTCAAAACAGTAGTAATATAGCAGCTCGCTTATTCAAAAATCGTCGTTGCAAATCGTCTCGTGTAAAATCGCCTTTAAGAAATCACATGACTTTCCCACAGTATAACGTCACGTGATATTCGTTCGGGTTACTGGTCTAGCACAAAGTTCCTGTCACGTGACGGTGTTGTTAGTGAAGTATTTTGATTGGATAAGGCTGTGATTGGCTGAATTGATGTCGTTAATTAGGTATCGTGTCTTTGCAACAGTCGTACGACATCTGCTATATACCCCTTGCAGCACGTCTGAATACAGCTCAATTTGGGGGAAAAACAATATAGGTTCCAATTCTCAAGAGATTGAAATTCTTTTGTTTTGTCCTCCACATTGAGCTGCTCTGACGTCACGTGCAAGGGGTCTATACCGCCCACTTTGTCATCCATTTACAGCAAAAAAATCCCCGACTATAAAAAAGCTTATTGCCTTTCAAATCTTTATTTCCAATTAGCGCACGTGTAATACTATAATTCTTGGCCATTAAATCTCTGATATACTATTTATATATAGGATATAGTATTAAAATAGAACAGCATCTTCCTACGTGTTAGTACGTCACAGCTCAAGCGGCAAGAAAGAAATATCCGAGAACTAAGAATATTCTGGAGAATTTTGAGGGTCTGAATGGGGTTAACTAAGAAGAAATGGCCTCAAAATGTATTGTTAGCTGAAAAATTGTCCCAAAACTGTACCAGCTGATAAGAGTATGATTTCACAAAGTTAATCATTAACTCAAAATTTAACTGTTAACTGCGATGGACGAACCCACCTCCCCCCACATTCAGACCCTGAATTCTTTCTGGAAAAATCTAAATACTTTGAACGATAAGTCCTCAATTTCCTCTTTTTATTATTCAACTTCGTTATTCTTTGTACGTAGCGAGGTTTATTGCATATTGGATATACACTCTTCCTTTATGACTAGAACAATCACCATTTAATTTAATAGACTTAATTGGAAACTCAGAAACATGTGAATTGAAAATACGTGCAACAAAACTCGGGTCGTGCGACTTCGTACGCATGCGTAAAGGACTCTTCAGTCTAAGTTTGTACTAATAGGGTTGAGTAGGTTTCTAGAATACCTGTAAAGTCGATTAATGTGATCGAGGACATAAGTCGTTGAGTAATCCCCCGTTACCTAGCTTAATGCTCATTTGAATTGACTCTATGTTTTTATGAACCCAAGGAGTATAAAATGAGATACGATTAGCAAGATAAGATGGTCTTTCATGGTTTGAATGAGAACATACAAAAATGTTGGACTTTCTTATTTAGGAACTTGTACCGATAAAATAGAAGTGTATTTTTTCCCCTGCAAGTACTGCAAATCTCTGGCGTCTTTGCTGACAATTTCCATCTCTAATAACCTAAGCTGCGTTTTTTTAAAAGAAATTAAGCATAAGCTATGATATTAATTAAACCTCTTGGAACTAATTCCCACACGTTAGGAGACCTACCATGAACGTATATTGGAATTGTGTGGAGCTAAATCCCAGGATATTTGGTATTTAACTTTCAGTTTAGACCAGTTTCTATATATTCTTTTTTTAAGAAGTAATTTAACGTATTTAGATGGAGACAGTTTGGCTGTACTTTACCATGATTCGGTAATTAACTTGATTTGATTTGCGATCAAAATCTGCAGGTGGTAGGGGGTGGGGGAAGGGGGTCGGTGAGAGGAGATGAACATTACATTGAATTCCTCACCGAGAAACCAAAAAATAGGGCTCCTATTTAGGCTACACTTTATATTTTGAATTGCAGTTTTAAGACAAGATTTCCAATTATGTTTGTTCATTTAGGGGGGAAGAACGCTCTTATAACCTGGAAAACTCTCATCTCATAAACGAACAGAGAATGACATTATTATATGATAAAAATTTGTAAAAAATTGAAAAAGGATACATTTGATAGTAGCAGTCAAAATCATACAAAAATTTTATACAATATATGCAAAAAAAATTCGATATATGAGAAAATGTTTAATTTGAGAATAATTTTTCACCCACCCTGTTGATTGTAATATTTTTCTTCTCTCAGGTTATCTATTTGTTATCAGCTATTTTTTCTGCCGGCCAGTTCAAAGTCTGCAGGTTTTGTGTTAAATTATGTTATTGAGTTTCTAAAGCAATATGATAAAGAGCCACTTCCCCTTGGAACTTAAAGGACAACAAAAGCTTCATTTGGAAAATCAAAACTAAAAAAAATGTGTCTTATTTAAAAATATTTTGCTTTCATAGTTTTCATTTGCGGCCATGTTTGTTGATACAAGTTGTCGAAAGACCAAGAATTTGGTTTGAAATCCTATAATAAATGTTTTATTTTGACAATAAGAATCAACAGCTGTTGAGGTGACCTCAAACAAAAGATATTTTTTACAAAAACTACTTGTTATTCTTTGGGTAAATAAACACAAAACGGAGAAAACTATCGAAAATGACACATAAAAACCTTGTTTATGGATCAAAATGCTTCCCGACCAATCAGAATCGAGTAAATAAATAATTGCATTTAAATGGCTTTCGGCGGGATTTTGTGGGCGCGCGCGCCGGAAGGCAGACGACCAATCAGAATTTTTGGTTGGAGATACTTTTAACCAATTAAATGCGAGCTAGAAAAAGAAAAAAGGCAAAGATCATAGCAAGTGTATTTAATTTCACAAGATCTTTCTTGTGAACACATTGATTCAAAACTACCTTCAGGGGGAAAAAATCAAATGCGAATCAGTATATTGAAGTCAATACCAAGGTGAGTGCCTAAGTGGTATTTTGTGGTCGAATCAGTGTTCTTCAGTGTCAAAATGTACAGAAGGTACAAAAGACCAAGAGTAAAGCTTCCAGATCTGATAAGGGGTTTTTAGTAGGCTGAGCGCTGGTCTCAGAGAACCGTCTAATCCATTCATTCTATGCGTTTTTAAAATGTATGTGCTTTCAGCTCAATTAAATAAGCACCTTTAGTGAAGCAGTTTATTTTTCATAAGTCCAGCCCAAAAAATCAAGATCATTATGCTGAACGATTCCTAGCTCCATTAGGGTTCTCTCTGATAAAGCTCTTTAGCAAGCTGTTTTTCCAGTTGCTTTGTACTCCAAATAATAGTACTAATCTCTTGCACAAGGGAGATTGACAATGTGTTTTAATGAGCCAGATCGACTGGATGCCAGCCAGTAAGCAATGTTTCTTTCTCGATTCATAAAATCAATAGAAAAAATCTAATTAAAATTATTATTTTTCGGATTTGTTTTTATTGAAGATGCTTCGGTTCAGTTTTTATATTCCCTTTTTATTCTCATTCTAGTCCCTTTTTCTTTATCCACATCAGATTTTGATAAGATTTGGTTTTGTCTATAATACTTCCTTCTGCATTCATTCATTCATTCATTCTCTGATTTATAGTCACTCTTACGGCGATGTCGATCGTGTTTGCTTTCAACACTTTATTCTTCCCTCAGTTTTCCCCTGTGTTTCCATTCTTCCTTCCTTTTGTACTTTTTTCGTGACCTTTTCTTTCTCCATTTCCGGAATCTGTCTCACTATCATGAGCAGGATTCAATTAAAATACGATATCTTTTTTCTAGAGTATCATTTTGGATTGTACACACGGATTTATGGCATTTCAACGCATTGAAATTAAAATCAAACCTGTCCTTCTGCGCGGTTTCCAATCATTAAATCATTGATAACATTTTAAGGAACCTCAAAGTAAATAACATACTTCTATTCAAATACCCACATAAGACCCCAGACGGCTATTAAAGTAATACATCTTGTAATGAAAAAACATTTTGCGGTCGATACCTAAACCTATTCTTAAGGCTTCGGGCTATCACAATACGGTGAGTATTTATTTCCTAAATTTGAAGAAAATAATCCAAACAATTCCTTTGATATATAATTCATCTATTCGTTATGTGTGATTCAATCGTTCTCGATATTTTCAGTATTCATGTTTTTAACGTCATCTTGTCTCGCAAAAGCTGGAGTAAATATATACTTCCTTTGGTCAACTCAGGGTTTTTTTGTTTTTTTTGCAATCTACATTCAATTTAAGCGTTTCTACCTCAATTCAGAATTCAATTACTTCCTTGTCTTTCGTCAGGGAGTTAATTTTGAATCTTAAAAGACAAATTTCTTACGAAAATGTTTATATTTACTATTGCAACAACCTGCTAGGATGATGTGAAACCGACGTATACTTTAACAAAAAAATACAAAATATCACTCTTTCCCATAATGATATTTTTTTTGTTCAAAATATTCCCACGTTCAATAATATTTTTTTTGAATAGAGTTCAACTCTCCTTCAATTTCCCCAGATGTTTTCAACTGTTCGCGAAAATATCATCTTATTACTACAGACCCGTCAAAACTATTTCCCTCTTGCTTTCATTCAAATCATATTCCAGAAAGGAATTGAGAGCAGCTCTTTATCGCCGATCAATTTATTTACAATGGGGCTATATTCTATAGTCCCTGATATTGAGCTTTCTCTAAAACACTCAGAATAGCTAGAATACGAGCTTTGAATAAGCAACTGCTAGACCAGTACATCATTTTTTAATAATACAATAATAAAAACAAAGCTTGTAGGTGTTCTTGTTGCTTGATAAGTTGACTAGAAGTTGATTTTTCTCGGGGAAAAGAAATAGGAGTTCATGGCTGTCCTGAAGGTTGTGGGTTCGAATCCCGTCAGAGTTTTTTTCCACGAGAAAATTTTTTTTGAAGAACAAAAGCACAACTTTTAATAAAACCAAAGCTGCTTGCTAAAGTAAACTAAAAATATATATAATCTTCAACGATAAAATTCAACACAAACAACTCTTCAAAATAACCGAAAAAAATCCGACAAAGTCATTTTGAATTTTGTCTTATTTTTCAAAACTGGAATCATTTTTTGTTCAGGATCGTCACTTGTACTCCTTCATGACACAAATCACTTGCAACGCTATTATTTTTTTTATATATTCTGAGAAATTAATGCTTTTGCTCTTAACAAGAAAAGTTGACATTTCTAGTCTCATTAGTAACATATCGTTCATTACAAACCTCTTAGGATTCTATCTCTTCAAACATCTAGAAAAAGTTGCTGCAAAGTAAATTATCAATCTTGGATTTAAATACGAAGTTTTATTGCATGGCTGAAATAACGATTAGGACATTAGAAGTCTCCTCGATGAAGCTCTTTGAATTTATCTTAATTAAAGTCAACTTTCAAAACTCTACAAACACCGGAAAAAATCAAGTGCTTATGCACACATATCGCACCATTTCCTGAATAAAAATGGTGGGGTATTTTAATATTATTAATCTACTCTACGATCGGTTTTTCAGTGATGGCACAAAATGACGGCTTACCCTTCATTGAGCTGGAGTAATGCTCGTTGCTAAGTAACCATATGTCAGAAATGTAAAACTAATGGTTTGAAAACGTCAATTTTTTCGTTTGATTTTTCTAACGTGATAGGAAACGCTTGGTACTTGGAGGAACTTGAATTAGAACTTCGTAGTCTTCTGAAACTAATATCGTCTAAAACTAGCAGTCAAGATAGACTACGTTATACCATATCCTAGAGGTTATAAAATGACTTGCACAGTTTTGATACAATTATTTATTTTTTCAGGGTATTCTCAAAAATTTAATTTAACTTTTATTTGTATTTTTTCCCCCTGTGTTTTGTCTTGCAGGGTTTGTGAGAAGAAGAGGATCATAACAAGATTCAGTTCTTATTGATTGTGGCCGTAAAATTTCGTGTAAGTATCTGTTATAAATCCTTACATGAATTCAACCGAATTGGGTATAATTTGAACAGCTCAAAATTGCAGATTCAAAAGTTATAAATATCTTGGATATTTAATGATGGAAATTAACGCTTTCTTCTTACATTTTGCACTATTACATCTTTTCCTTTTTTTCCTTTTTCATCGGTAACAAAATAAGCATAATAAAAAATTGCAAAAGAAATAGACACTTAATGGATAAAAGCCGTCTCAAGTGAGAGAGAAACAAATGAATAAAAATACTCAAATTTGAACACAATGAAGTTCTACCAATATTCAACGCCATTGTTGTCAATACCGATCGATCAGTTCCTAGTTTTGTTCAAGTTATCAAAATCGTGCGTAAAAAAACGCTTATCGGAAGTTTCAGATCACAGACACTTCACGAAAGATACTGGTCGTCATGCACGATTTAAAACTTCTCTTCCTATAGAAAATCTTTCTCTTGTCATTGAAAGCTAGTTTTCGTGGCGACACCGTGAAAAAATATCATGATTGCAGATGGTTTTCTAGCATGCACAAGTTCAACTTTCAACAAATACGCCGCTGAAAAAGCGTTCAATCGGACGATTTTACTATCATATCTCAAAATCTTATCGCCAATAATAATCCATATTTTACCAACTTTGAATCGATTGTCGATTGATTGGACAGAACAGATAAAAAGACACTTATGACATAGTAGCAGGGGGACAAGATAGCAAGGTGTAAGCTAAAGGTTGAGCTGGAATAACTTGCATTGATTTGACTTCAGAACGATTACAAATAACACTACCCCTAATATTTTGCACTTGCAATACCTTTTTCGGGCATCTAGAAAAGTTATTACATAATTCGAAGGGAAAAAGAATGAATGACAGGAAGGGAGGACGAAGGGAGGAATAGTAAGAAGAAAATAAGAGAACGTGTTGATAAATATTAATAGAGTGACAGGAAGTTACTTTTCAAATATTGCCCGGTGTCAACCATTATCTGAATTGTATAATGCTCGCTCGAGCCTGAAGCAGTCCGGCGCTAATTCTATAATACTACTATATACCAGTACAATAAACTAACCTCAACTAAAATACAAAAAGTCAGAATAGGACACGTGGGCTTTAGACGATTGTTATAAAAGAAACTTACATTCACAAAACAACTGTTATCGTCAGAGTAATGGTCACAGGGGAGATATATATTGTCTCAAAGTCAGCATCGTCGGATCTATATGCTTTGATGACCAGCTTCGACAGTCTCAATGAAACTATAGCAATACTGAGCGACCTTAAAATAGCTTGTTTCCAATACAAGAAGAACGCTGTGGTTTCGCTGTTCTTATAGGTAAAGTAAACACATAATTCCTATTTTTTGTGAGTTGAATATCATGTTGGGATATATGTATATATAGAGTTGATGTCTGCAGTGGACAAAACTAAGAAGTGTTGCAGGGAAGCAATGTCGCCTCTCTGTCTTCAAAACTTCTAAAAAATTGAGTATTTGCATATTTTTGTGGTTAGCGAACGAATACAATCTTTAGAAATCCTTCATCAACACAATCAATCTCTCTTGAAGTCTGAGAAAAAATCGCGGGGAAAAGACCCGAGCGAATTAGATGCGAGCGGCAAAATGTTTCGATACCGAATTTCATATCGCCATTGTAGACGAGCCCTTTATATGTTTCTATGAATAGGAAAAGTCGATATTCTTGAGAATATTATCAAGGAAGTATTCGGTAAGGTGGAAGTAAGGTTTGAATCAATCGAACTCACTTTTGCAAACGCATAAAAACAAAACTGTTTTGGCTCGACGGTGTTATTAGCAGAATCTTTTTTTCTATCAAAACTTAATTACAAAAACAGCAATAGATAATACTAAATAAAGGTGATATGCCAATTATTAGACACAAACTACAGTATAGATATACTATGGTTATAATTCGTTTTAGCCTGGGGCTATTTCGAGTGCTTTTCTTATAAGTTACTTACGGTGAAATCATGAATACAGCGGAATATAAAGTTGTGAAGAAAACTAGTTACCGCCGGGGAAAAAGTACACACTTTTAGTACAAAACAAACAATCAAGTTTATTAAAACTACATTAGGGAAAATAGCCTGCTTTTTATACCTAGAAATTGCAATGTTTATGTCAGCACTTGGAGTGTCGCCATCTCCGGACCAGGTTGATAGTAAGTGGGAAATTCCCACCACAATGCTCGGTGCGTCATAGTTTATTCTACGTTATGATGTGCAGAGTGTACTTCTGACATTGTTGAAAAAGCAGCCGGCCTACAATCCAATTAGTTTAATTTAAAAGCATAAATCTAAAGTAAAGGAAATATATCTATTATAGTATATTAGGATAAATTTTTCATTTGATGTGTTGAATTGGCTACATTCAGTTCAAAGATGAATTGACTTTTTGAAGTAAGGTCTAATGGCTTTCTGACACGACTCTAGGGTTTGTACAAGTGCGGCACAACTTATACGGTTTTCAATTTAGAGAGTTTTAATGAATTTATATTCCCTTGATATGCTAAGATTATTTATTGTCTATTTCATTGAATGGGCGGGTAATTTCATTGGATTTCCTCTTGCGATCTTCTTCAATTGCTTGGAAATATTTCTAATGTTCTACTGATCCATAACGATGTCTTCCAATATCACTAAGTCATATGTTATGAAATGTTGGTCGAACCTTAAAAGCAAAAATCACCCCAAGACTTGACATCTTTTGAGACAAATCCTATTTAAACTAAAGAATCGTTCTCTAACGTCAATCACGTCATTATCACAAACTTTGGCTTATTTTCGTTTCTTTGAATTGTATATTAATATTTTAGTAATAAATCTGCTCAAGTCAGAGAATCCGGTGAAAATATTGCTCTTAAGTAATTATCAATATAGCGTCAATGAGTAAAAACCGAGGTCATTAAGAAGAAAGTCTGTATTAATTCGCTTCAAAAGCCCATATTCAAAAGAATTTCTGCGATAATATTATCATCATTATGAACTGTAGGTCTCCCATGAAGTTGGGCTTACACGAATCCATGGTACTAAACACTCGTCTATATATATCATCCCATTATTTTAGCTCGTAGTTAATGATTTTTATCGTTTGAAACATAAATGCCCAGTGCATTAGTTAAAGCTGAAAGTTGAGCTATTACTCACAGTTTATGCTAAATTTGACCTACTGTTTTTTTGACGGTTCATTGATTAACTTTGTTGCTGTGGTTTCGTGATGAATTACACGAGGGTCATGAAGGGTTAAAATGGGAGCTGGGATTCGGCTTATTGGGGGGCTGGGAAAATGGGATTTCATGCACTGGGACTGGGATTTAGCCATTATTGGGATTGGGAATTCCCAAAATCTCTAACTCTAACTCTTTAACTCGGACTGAGATTTTGCATGACTGGGACTGGGATATGATCTTGCATAATTTTGGGATGAGATATGGGATTAGGACCCCCTTCACGACCCATTTTAGATATGGCAATAGATAGAAGATGCTACATCAAATGTGATAGAAGATTGACAAAGATACGATACAGTCAGTGCTACTACTGCAGTTACCACCATCGCTGCTGCTGGTGCTGTTACTATTATCACTACCCCGGCACTGCTGCTGCTGCTGCTGCTACTACTACTACTACCACAACTACTATCACATTGACTGCTACTAACTACTACCACAACATGGCTACTACAACTATTGCTGCTACTACAGTTGCTACAAAGGACTTGAGAGTGAGCTTGATTACTCCTGATCACTTGAACATTACTATGCCTTCAGGGCATGGATATAAGATGAAATATTTCTACAACGTGGCAGCTTAAAAAAATGATCATCTAATCTCATCTATTTAATTATTCTGCCCAATCATACAAACATTGTTATCACATTGAAGATATCTCCGACCAAAACAGGCAGACATTATGAAACAGAGAGAAAAAATAAACACATAAGGGGAAGCATCTCGTACTAAATGACCTAAAAAATGCAATATTTCTCTTATCGTTTTCGTAAAAGTTTAAAAACATTAGCGCCATCATTTATGTTTTCTCGTCATTTTTTTTTTTAGATATTTAAAAAAATCTTGTGTTTAAAATCTTTATATTATAATATCATATGACCTCGAAAATGCATTTTTCCTCGTATTTTTTCACAAATGTTGAAATTTTTAGCGCCGTATTTCGTGTTTTGTATGCGACATCTATTTTTTAGATATTTTGAAAGAGTTCGTGTTGTTTACACGTGACGTTAGTAAACTGAGCACATCTCTTTTCGATTCATATTTTTCTTTCTTATCTTCAAAACAAAAATATTAAAGAAAAATGTCTGTTCCTGTCTTTATGTAAATATAGTAATAAGCATATTTACAGTTCCTATTTACTGTAATCCTGTTTGAAAGTGTTGATATTTTGGAGTTTATGCCGAGTACGTGCTCTTGTATATTATCAAAAAATGAATCTAGAGTATCCATAGTTAGATCGGTTGTATTTTGTTTTGGTCACATTTGAAGAAATTGTTTTCAATAGACGCACTACTGATTTTTTTCAATGAGAGAATTATATTGGATGGATGGATGGATGGATGGATGGATGGATGGATGGATGGATGGATGGATGGATGGATGGATGGATGGATGGATGGATGGATGGATGGATGGATGGATGGATGGATGGATGGATGGACTGACAAATGGATGGATGGATGGATGGATGGATGGATGGATGGATGGACTGACAGATGGATGGATGGATGGATGGATGGATGGATGGATGGATGGATGGATGGATGGATGGATGGATGGATGGATGGATGGATGGATGGATGGATGGATGGATGGAGGGATTGATGGGTGAATGGACGGTTGGATGGGTGGATGGATAGATGAACAGATAGAAGGATTAATAGATAGATGGATGAATAAATGAATGAAAGAGAGAAAGTGAGCAAGAGTGAAGGAACGAACGAAAGAATGAATGAGTGGATGGGTGAACTGTCTCTTTAGTGGTTGCCTAGGTTACGTCAGCGAACTTTAAAACAGTCCATATCCTGCGCATGCACGAAAATCATGCCTTGTTTAGCTTCTTTCGTTCGTGATTGTTGACTTACTTACATATTTTTTGATTCTTTAATTCAAAATTAAAATTAAACCACTCTTATTATACATTTAGGTAAAGGAAAAAACGAGCACTATTCAAAGGTCTCGTATCGTTGTGCCATGGACGAGGCAAACAACACGACTGCTGCTGAAGATTGTTTCGCAAATCCCATCAACCCAACGGCTGAATGGATCAAGGCAGTAACCTATATCATACTAGCCATCACAGCCTTAATCGGAAACATCATCGTGATCCGAGTCTTCACGACAAGCCAACGAATGAGAACCGAAGTGAATCTTTTAATCGTCAACGTCGCAGTCGCGGATTTACTAATCGCAGTAATCAACATGCCGATGATGGTGAGATATTTCGTGCGGGCAGCCAATTACCTCCCTACTATTTGGTTTGGCGGAGTTTTCGGGGAATTTCTTTGCAAACTTGACAACTTTGTTAGCGGTGTTTCCCAGATCTGTTGCGTATTGTCAATGACAGCCATAGCATGTAACAGATATTTCGCGATCATGTTTCCACTGAAAAGCCCTCTCAATGCTACCAAGACCAAAGTCCTTATTGCCTTCATATGGCTGTGTTCCAGTGCAATATGTTCCCCTATGCTCTACGCGATGCGACTATATGAAGAGGAGGGCCAGTTCCATTGTATAGAAAAATGGCGATGGGATGAACCAATAGATAGCCACCAGAATGTAGAAGCTCCAAAATATTATACACTTGCGCTTTTCATTCTAATGTATGTCATTCCACTGGTTCTCATCACTTATCTCTACTCGTGCGTCATTCATAAAGTATGGATACGACATGTTCCCGGGAATGTCACAGTGGCCAATCAGAGACTCGAGGATGTTGCTAAGAAACGCGTCCTTAAGATGTTGATTACAGTGGTGGTGGCATTTGCACTTTGTTGGCTTCCATTTCACATTTACCTCATGATGGCCAACTTCAAATACGGGATCTACAGCTGTAAGATTTCTCCGTTAGTGATGTTTCTTGGGCTGCTGTTGGGACATTCAAACAGTGCCATCAATCCTTGGATCTATTTTGTGTTCAATAAAGATTATCGCCGTAATATCAAAGACTTGTGCGCATCACCGTGTAATAGTCAAGCATACAAGTCCGTTAGACTATACTCACATGCAACACGATGTAGCACCATCAAGTCAACTAACGGACAAACTAGCGTTGGGAAGGATATAGAGCTACAAGAACTAAAAAACAATATCGATTCAAGCTCCTAAACTCAAGTCCTTACATTTAGGTGGCTTTCGTGACTGACAGATCAAACATCCAATCAGCATTCGTCAAATTGCGCCATCTTGAAAAGTAACTTGTTTTAAAAAGTAAGATATTCTCCAGTTCATGCTAAGCTGAACAACATTCTCGAGTTTTAATTATGCAACATATAAAACAAGATGGAAGAAGTACTTAGAAGATTGATATCAGTCAGCTGAATAAATCTCATTATCGGGAGCCTGCCTACAATGACAGGCAAACACTGCCCATCATGTGCTATCAACCAGACAGTATTATATTGCTTGGTATCAATCAGCTGAATAAATCTCATTATCGGGAGCCTGCCGGCAATGACAGGCAAACACTGCCCAGCATGTGCTATCAACCAGACAGTATTATATTGCTTGGTATCAATCAGCTGAATAAATCTCATTCAGATTACCAGCCTATAATGACAGGCAAATACTTGCCGTCGGTCTTGACGGTGTTATCAACCAGACTAAGGCCCAGTTGAAACGTCGATCTTCTCATGAGCCAAACATAATGACATCAAAGAAGACCGCCTTATTATCCATTGTTTTAAATGCTAGTGAAATGAAATGCGTTCGGTGTGAATAATAGAATAAAGAATTAAGAGAAAAATATCATATGCCCTTGGCATATGTTTGTTGTCACATGCCCTGGTTTTCAATGCGTTCGGCTCATGAGAAGATCGACGTTTGAACTGTTGGTAAGTATTCTAGAGGTGGGCGTAGTACGATAACGAAATTTGTTTTGGTTGATTGTTATTTAGATTGTCAACCAGAAATCTATTGGACAATCCCACAAAGCAAAGTGACAAAACCTATTATTAAAATGGTTGGCACATTAACATCACAATGATAATGTTCTTACAACATTACGTCCAGCTGTTACTTGGCATCAAACTTATAACGCGGTCACAAAAGACAAAAAATTATTCCCAGATTAAAAGGGTGTTTTGTTTACCCTTAAGGGCGGATACGCCCCTGCAAGCATAGGTGAAGCTGCTTAGAGCTGCTAACATACTAAATACGTATCGTATAGAAAGTATCACAATGGACTAGTTCGACGATACGGCGGCCATCTTGGTAGGGGGCAAATATACAAAGCTTTTTTTACAGTAATGGCGTCGATTAACATTAACAATTCACCACAAGATAATTTGACAAGAGATGAATTAAGAAGATGGACAAGAAAGAAGGAAAGACACAAACGAAACTCTATATATTATCCGCTATCCTTGTTTGATTTTGCCTTGCTATTCAAGATGGCTGCTGTGTCGTCGAAGTAGTCCATTGATTATGAAATTCTTCAAAAAAGGAAGTAAAAAAAACAAACGGAATTATAATGGGAAGGGTGTAAGGTATAGGTGCGCATTGTCTGTAAATACTTATATATGGGTTTCTCTTGCGCAAAGAGGTATACTTTAAGCAACTGTTAGCCCTTGGAAGAATCGAGTTGGGGTTGGTCGCTTATTTATCGCACGGCGACTGGGTAACGCTTTAGGGTTACTGATAGTAGTAACATATAAACAGAAAACATAGTGATGTACTGAGAAATTTAGTCAAGTAGAAATTAGTAAACCGCGTCTAAGCAGCAGTTCAAACCAGGAAAGTACAGCTCGATATTTTAGATCTACATTGCTTAACTAATTAGTAATGCTGATCGAACGTAAGCAACAAGAAATCATGTAGTTTTTTCTAAAAGGATTACCAATAACGAGGGTTTGATTAGAGTGAATAGTTTGAAGAAAAAGATCAAAAAAAGAACAAAAAATCTTATCTGAATACGGAGGGGTTTGAACCCACGTCCACCGATAGAGCTACTTTTATTCCTACAAGCAGAGCTGGCTAAACTTATAAAGTAACATATTCTGACGTTAGTATTACGTAACATTGCCTTAGTATTACGTAACAGTGCCTTATTATTACGTAACATTGCCTTAGTATTGCGTAACATTGCCTTAGTATTACGTAACATAGCGCGCAAAAAAAAGCGTCATGTGACATGGCTCGCAACATCGATTGCCTGCAACATTGCGCGAAATGTTGCACCGTGTACATGTGTTGAAAATGTTTAATTGAAATGCAGTCACAATTTTAGTGTAGACTTATGTGGTAAATCAGTATAAATCAATAAAGATGATAATTATAATCATTAGGGAGGTAAAAGTCAATAATATTATCATAACGTTAGATAAACATTACTGATGAAAACCGTTTCTAAAGTGATTCAGCAACTAAATCAAAGTACAATATTTTAAATTTATAGAAATATTTAAGGCATTAGAGAGCGCCTAACAAGAAATAAATGACGTGATAGTGAGTCTAGTTTGGTTTTAATTTTTTGTGTCGAGTGTCGGTGTATCGAGACTTTGCACCATCACGTTACAGCAGCCATGACAGGAGGCACAACAATAGTCTTTCTCCCCTGGAAAGCTGAATTCTCTCTAATGTAAATCAGGTCCGTCCTGGCCTCTGGTCCTGTCATGGCTGCCATCACGTGATGGTGCAAAGCCTCGATACACCCAACACTTATAAATAAATAAATACCATAGAATCCTCGGGTTACAAGTCCACCCGAAAAAAACATACGAAATTGTAAGGATTAGATTTACGGTACCGAAAAGAATACCATACTTGTGTTCGGACACTTTCAAGGAGAAGGTGGTACTTGTATTCTCAGAAGAACTTTAATGAGGTTATGTGACAAATGAGGTTTCGACCACCTTGTTCAAGCCTATCGTCAGTGAAAATGTGTTAAAGCCCGTTTACACTGGCGATATTTGCGGTCATTTCTACGGTGATTTTTCAAAATATAATATATTTTGTCTTGTGCTTCTAAAGAGACATTTGTCCATGTAATCTTGGTGTTCTGAATCAAACTACAGTTAATCCTTTACTATTTTTGTCCATGACTCAAATCGCCTCAAAAATCGCCAGTGTAAATGGGCCTTTGCACTACTTTTAAGGGACCTAACTACGTTATACAATCACTGAAATTCAAACAAAGATTTTATTTCTATTTTTGGACAAAGGACAGGAAACCAATTCCCTTCCCAGTATGTGGCGGACTCCCACAGCCAATACTAATATCCTGACTAAAAGTTCTTATCTATCGTTATATAAACAGAATGATAACTGTACCCAACCCACCGACAGATTAGTTGATAGTCCTTCTTGCCCGGGGGGGGGGGGGTAGTTATTCCCTATAGTTGACAATACGGGGATGCTCTGCCCGAAAGGGGTAACTTTTTCAGGCGCAGGTATAGAAAAGGGGTGGGAATTTGTGAGTTTTGGTTTAAAAAAGGTCGGGAATTCGCGAGTTTAGGTATAGAAAAGGAAGGGGAATCTAAAATTACTTTTCGAAGAAATGAACCCGAACTTGCACGCCATTTTAAGCGACGATCGATACTGATTCATATCTGGCCTGCTTCATAATTAAGGTATATGAAAGGGGTACCTTTTCAGGCATTAATGTATATAAAATTGTAAGGGATTGAGAGTCTGGGCGGATCAAACCCGTACAAAATGTTTTAGAATACCCCCCCCCCCCTCCCGGGACTTAATGATTATATAATATTATTTGACTATGTGTCTTCTGCGAAATTTTTATTTCTTAAACCAAGCTTTCGGCCATCTTGGCCATCATCAGGGTTGTAGTACCCTGATGATGGCCAAGATGGCCGAAAGCTTGGTTTAAGAAATAAAAATTTCGCAGAAGACACAGTCAAATAATAACTTCATGCCTGCGTGCAAACAAATATTGGAGATTATATAATAGTTCTTCTTTACTCTAGGAGTCTAAATACAAGGCCATGGATTTCTGATCACCCCAGAGGTATTTGCTTTACAAATAACAGTTGCCTCAGTAAACGTAACTAATTATATGTATGAGCGAACTGAAAAAGTTCGTGTGTGAGTGAAAATAATTTTCGTTTGTTATAAAATACACGTCAAATATTAAGAGTATACACATGAGTATAGTACAAGAGCCACATTCAAATTAACTCAACAAAGTCTTCAAAGCTTCAGAAAGAAGATTGACACTGACTTGCCGATTCTATAGAGTTGACGTCTAAACTACTGAGATATATATATTTCTTAAAGTATACACTACGATCTTCATTTTATCACTCTCATTACGCACAGCGGTAGAAAGTCCCCCCGTTAAGGCAATCTTTTAATTAAAAAAACAAACTAATGTAATGCATAGTTAACACTTCATTTTGTTGTCATAGGAGAGTTTTAGCTGACATTAAACATATTATTATTGCATGTTATTCAAAAACAGATAAGTCGAAGCCTGTTCCATTACCATTAACATCACCAATCCAAGGAGATTGTCTTCCATCTTGACATCTTAAAGCCCCTTTCCACTTAAGGTGTGAGCCGAATGGTTGACATCTGTCGTACATGATTCCCTCACAAATGATCGATGTTATCTTGATCAGTTCATACATTAGCTATCGACGAACCTAAGCTTTTATATCAGTTTGGATTGCCATCAACTGGTGAATATCTGACCTAGAAAAGTCTAGACTGGATTAGTACTAAGGACTGATATGAATGAGAGTTATCCTGTGTAAGGTAAGGCAAGTTAATCAATAGAAACTCAAAACTATAAAATTAATCACGCAACCATGTTGTTTAAAAGGTTGTTGATGATGTTGTCTTAGCTCGGGACGATTGGCGAAGTTAAAATAGTTCAGTTTTATCGTTAAGGACGGAAGGAAGGAAGGAAGGAGTGAGGGAAGGAAGGAGTGAGGGAAGGAAGGAGTGAGGGAAGGAAGGAAGGAAGGTTGTTTCAACGTATATACAAAAATTGAAGGTTTTCTTCAAAACTATGAAACTATCACAACACATATTGTTGTTGATGATGTTGTCTTAGCACGGGACGATTGGCGAAGCTAAAATATTCAAGTTTTATCGTTAAGGACGGAAGGAAGGAAGGTTGTTTCAACGTATATATAAAAATTGAAGGTTTTTCTTCAAAACTACGAAACTATCGGCACACAAACATGTTGTTGATAATGTCGGTTTAAGCACGGGACTCAAAATGGTCAAGTTCTATCGTTAAGGATGGAAGAAGGGAAGAAAGGTATATAGTTTCAGCGTATTCATGAAATTTCTTTTAAGTTTTCAGTTTTGCATTGATTCGGGTAACTTATTATGTAAGCGGGTTTCCTTGTCAATCCTGCTTAATTTAACAGGTGTATTGCAGCCAATTAGCATGCCTTTAACTTAAATTTCATATTCTCTTCATAGACAATGTAATTATGAACCATTATTGTTTGAAAACTTCGTCCAGCTGATACATATACGAAATTCCCGAAATCCTCCCCCCTCCCAATAATTTCGGATGTACTGTATATTGAAAACTGAAAATTTTAGGTCTGTTACTAATACATAGGGCGTTTCAGAATACAGCACTTTGACCTCCGAGGGCCCCACAATATTTTTGGCCTTGCTACGGCCCTGAAATACGAATGTGTATACTAGTTATACAATACTTTATCGTAACACACCATGGTATATCCAACATGTCACTTGTACTCCTAGTTATACAACAATTTTATCCAACGCCATTGTGAAACACACCTACATGAAGGCCGCAGTGGCTAATGGGAAGAAGCAGTGGAATGATTTGAATAAACAACAGCTTTCCTGCATTCTGATTGGCTGTATTTTCAATGACGTGGGTTGTTCCATGATTGTTGACTTCAAAAAAATAAATTAGACAAATAATGAACAATATTGTCACCGTACGAAAATCAGATTTGTTTACCTCCATGGAGAAACGAAGTTATAAGACCACGTTCAGTATCCAGAAACTATACTGAGCATCGATAGACTAGTGCTAGAAATCTTGAAATTCGCTTTTCAAACTTCATAGAGTGAATGGAACTTTTGATAGTCGGCAGAATTTTGGTGAAACATTGTTGGTAAGTTGAATAACTGTTGTATTAGCAGGCAAACAAATAACGAACAATAAGAAACGTTTAGCCTGTCACCATGGAAACGCTAGAAGCATTGTCAGAAAATATCCCTTATTTAAACGGTTTTTGAAGAAGAGTCTTATTAAAGCGAAAACGATGAAAGTTAGTAACAACCAAACCCGATAAGAGAGAAAAACATGCATAATTCTTTTGACACTTTCATTTTAATCCTATAAGATCTTTTTAATTGTGTTTCTTGTCAACAAAGTGAATTAGTTTTTCGCAAGCTGTATTCAACGCAAATTAGAAGTGTTTCAATCCTTTTACCAATTCCATAAGATGAAATCTCAGTTTCGTGTGTAAAACGATAGTATACTTGTTTCTTTTCTCTATTTCTTTGCTGCTTATCCAACGAGCTTTTCACGCAAAAAAAACTTATTTTTTTAAAGTGTTGAGACATCTGCATTCGTGGGTTCAATAAAGATGTGTATGTTATCGAAGTTCGATCGAGAATCTTAATTACATTCGATTGACTAGTGTCTTGATTTTCTTTCATTTTAGCGCTCAACTCAAATATTTCATATCCCTGAGACTAGTTTTATTGATTTAAAGGTCCTATCTTACTGTCTCATTAAAGTAGCGCGTCTAATGGGATGTATTTTCTTCGTATATTCACTGTTCAACGACACGGTTGAAACAGTTAGAATGTTAAGCTACTTGTATCATGATAATCACGTCTTCTCTTGAAGCAACAAGAAAATAAGGTTGGTTTTCACTTCAAATTGACATAAAAACAATTTCTTTTGATTTCTTTTGAATATTATTTATTTTTCATTTTTTCAATGGTTTTTAATCCAAAATTTTAATCCTTTTCGACAAAAACTAACCTGAATTTTTTTTCTTCGTTTTGTGAGCGAATATTTCACAGCCAGTTGAAAAGTTAATGAATCTTTTTCAATTCCATATTGAGTCAATTTTAAGTCCGTATTGTTGGAGTTACTTCCCTATGTTTGCTTTGGAGATGTGAAGACGTTTACAATTCCTCGAAATTCTTTCAGTAAAAAAATATCACCTTAAAACCTAATTTTTTTAGCCTTGCCAATCTTCCTTTGTGCACATCTAGCTAGTAATATCATTCATTTTTTTCAAGAAGGAGCGAATGTATTGGTTGATGTTTGCAGATGTGCTCTGCGTGCATAAGTTGATTAGAATAGATGATATACATTGAGGACTGTGTGGGATGACTGTTGACGTTGAAATAATGAAAGTCTGAGAATCAATTTATAAGTTGGTCGACACGCCTTATCTTATCTGATTCGCTGAATTTTTTTAGTTCGATCCAATTTCAGTCGTTAAAACATGTAAGTTAACTTTATGATATAAATAACATAACAACTGTAACAACGACTATCACCATAACCACTATGAGCAACAAAAACAAAAAACAATAACAATAAACGAAAAAAAAAGAGTAGCCACAAATACAAATAGAAAAATTATGTGGCAGCCATGTTGGATGATGTTCACTATAGGTGGTTTGGGATCATTCCTAAGGGAATAAAAGTGGCAGCCATGTTGGATGATGTTCACTATAGGTGGTTTGGGATCATTCCTAAGGGAATAAAAGTGGCAGCCATGTTGGACGATGTTCACTATAGGTAGTTAGGAATCATTCTTAAGGGAATAAAAGTGGCAGCCATGTTGAATGATGTTCACTATAGGTGGTTTGGAATCATTCCTAAGGGAATACGAGTGGCAGCCATGTTGGATGATGTTCACTATAGATGGTTTGGAATCATTCCTAAAGGAATAAAAGTGGCAGCCATGTTGGATGATGTTCACTATAGGTGGTTTGGAATCATTCCTAAAGGAATAAAAGTGGCAGCCATGTTGGATGATGTTCACTATAGGTGGTTTGTAATCATTCCTAAGGGAATAAAAGTGGCAGCCATGTTGGACGATGTTCACTATAGGTGGTTTGTAATCATTCCTAAGGGAATAAAAGTGGCAGCCATGTTGGACGATGTTCACTATATGAGGTTTGGAATCATTCCTAAGGGAATAAAAGTGGCAGCCATGTTGGACGATGTTCACTATAGGTGGTTTGGAATCATTCCTAAGGGAATAAAAGTGGCAGCCATGTTGGATGATGTTCACTATAGGTGGTTTGGAATCATTCCTAAGGGAATAAAAGTGGCAGTCATGTTGGATGATGTTCACTATAGGTGGTTTGGAATCATTCCTAAGGGAAAAAAAGTGGCAGCCATGTTGGATGATGTTCACTATAGGTGGTTTGGAATCATTCCTAAGGGAATAAAAGTGGCAGCCATGTTGGATGATGTTCACTATAGGTGGTTTGGAATCATTCCTAAGAGAATAAAAGTGGCAGCTATTTTAGATGACCAATGTTCACTATAGGCTGTCTGCAATCATTTTTAGGATAATATTAGTGTTGGCCATACTGTATATAGTGACAAACGTAGAGCAAATAAAATATTGGATAAAACGAAAACAACAAAAACTAATAACAAAACAGACAATATAATATGTATAGTTTGAGACGAAACGTCTGAAAAAAGCCGGAACGACTTACTACTAAAGATAGTAGTAAAGATAGTAGTAAAGATAGGGTACAACTGACAAGAGAAAATCGCCTAAAATTAACCTAAATAAGTGCCTAAATTACAACATCATTCCATATGCCACTCGAAACTTTAATCTTCAAGTGCTTAAGTAAAAACAATTTTGAAGAGAATGTAAACGAAAAATATTGCTCGACAGATGTAAAGAAATAATTCTAAAATATATTGGACATGCTGCTAAAATATTAATTTTTTTTTTCATTTCCTAAAATTTTTCTTCTTCATAGAAATGATATTGTTTAGCGAGTCAAAAGCCGAAACAAAATTATGAAGTGCGCCATGCAGTGTTACCGACAAAGGCTGCGCCACTCCAGGACCAACCAGTGGATTACTTGTGGATTTTCATTATGCAATAAACTGATCTGTTCCAGGCGTTTATTTAAGAGGCTTAGCAGGAAAGAGGGATAAACATTGCTACGAAAGAAATCTTGAGTTGGAATAGTTTATTCTTGGAAAC